>CAUYRH010133107.1:0-15246 GCA_963574655.1 Perodicticus potto
CCTCATGATTATTTTTCACTGTTGCCTATTCCCGTCCTCAGAGTTGGGGCGGTTTCTCTCCCAGATCAGACTCTGGCAGGATCACTCTGTTGTTCCTGGATCTTTGTAGGGAGTGACCCTGTGTAGCTGCTCTGGGACTGCCCCACCCAGGGAGTTCTGGCTGCTGGAGCAGCTCTGGAGGGTGGCACTCCCAGATCAAGCATCAGGGCATGGGATGGGGCACATGGTGGCCTTTGCAAAGGGAGCCCATGCCTCTTGCACTCTCAGGGCTTGGAGGAGGGCTCCAGAGGGAGGGCAGCAGGCCTGTAGCATAAATTGGAGCCAGGTGGTGTCCCAGCGGGCAGCAGGCTGAGGCTGGGCGGGGCACAGATCATCCCCACCAGGGAGTGTTGGTGGACTTCCTGGCAGCTGCTGGCCGCGGAGGAGTGCCTATCAGGCCCTGCAGGATTCTGGGCTGAGTTCCTGGCTGCTGCTGCTGGTGGTGGGCCAAGGCCAGGCGAGGTGCCAATTGGGGTCTCACGGGATTCCTGTTGGACTGGAGTTCCTGGCCGCTGTGGGCAGCGGGCCTAGGGCATGGAATGGAGCTGGGCGGGGGTCCTGGTGTGCAGCAGGCCGAGACTGGGCAGGGCACAGATCTGTGTCAGGAGGGAGCTGCAGTGGACTTCCTGGTCACTGGTGGTGGCGGGTCAAGGCCTGGCCGGGTGCCAATTGGGGCCATTTGGGGGTCCTGGAGGAGTGGAGTTCCTGGCCACTGTGTGTGGCGGCCTGGAGCTTGGATGGGAGCCGGGCAGGGTCTTCGCCAGCGGCGGGCTGAGGCTGGGCAGGGCACAGATCGGCACCACATGGGAGTCCCAGCAGACTTCTTGGCCTCTGCTGGCAGCAGGCCAAGGCTGGGTGGGGGTCCTGGCAGAGTTCCTGGCCTCTGAGGGTGGCAGGCCAAGGCCCAGTGCAGCACAGATTGGAGCCACGTAGGGGTCCTGGTGGCATCCTTGGCCTGGGTGTTGGCAGGGGCTTGGTGGGGCCCCGGAGTCTCTTACCTGGCTGGCTGCCTGGTCCAGCAGACAGGGAGGGTGGGTACTGCTCAAGTCCTTCTCCTTCAGTTTCAGCAGATGTCAGGCTTCTGGTGTGTCAGGTAAGGGGAGAAGGGAATCCTGGAAGTTCAGAATGGCAGAAAACTTTAGTTCAGTTTTTCTGCCTGAAGCTTGGTTTCTGGAAGTCGCAGCTTGCCTCAGGGATGACCTGCAGTTATCACTTCTCTTTATCTCAGCTGGGCTACCAGTCTTCAGCTCAATTAGGCAGTTTCTGGAGGTCATCTTTCCTTTTGGACAGGAGCCTCCTTTCAAAGCTGCTTCCAGTCGGCCATCTTGCCCCCTCCCTGGGTGTGGGCTGTTTTCACTGGGGTTAGGTGATATCTCAGGGTGGTTTTGATTTATATTTCTCTGGTGATTAAGGTCAATGAGCATTTTTTCATGGGTTTGTTGGCCATTTGTCTGCCTTCTTCAGAGAAGGTTCTGTTCATGTCTCTTGCCCAGTGGTAAATGGGATTATTTGCTCTTTTCTTGTTGATTAGTTTGGGTTCTCTGAAGATTTTATTTTATTTTCTTTTTGTAACAGAGTCTCACTATGTCACCCTTGGTAGAGTGCTGTGGCATCACAGCTCACAGCAACCTCAAACTCTTGGGCTTAAGTGATTCTCTTGCCTCAGCCTCCCAAGTAACTGGGACTACAGGTGCCTGCCACAACACCCAGCTATTTTTTTGTTGTAGTTGTCATTGTTGTTTAGCTGGCCCAGGCCGGGTTCGAACCTGCCAGTCTTGGTGTATGTGGCCAGTGCTGTAACCACTGTGCTATGGGTGCTGAGCCTTCTCAGCAGATTCTAATAGTTTTGAGACAGAGTCTCACTTGGTTGCCCAGGCAGAGTGCTGTTGTGTCAGTATAGCTCACAGCAACCTCAAACTCCTAGGTTTAAGTGATCCTTCTACCTCAGCCTCCTGAGTAGCTGGAACTATACATGCCCTCCATAATGCCTGGATATTTTTTCTATTTTTTTTGACTTAGCTGTGCTAAGTTTTTTTTTAATGTTTGGGATTCATTGAGGATACAAAGGATTAGGTTACACTGATTACATTTATTAAGCAAAGTCCCTCTTATAATTGTGTCCCACCCCCAAGAGGTGTACCATACACTGTGACCCCCCCCACCCCCACCATCCACCCCACTCCCCCCACCCACAATCCCCAACCCCCTCCTTCCTCCCCTCTCCCCACTCCCTCATTCCCCTACCCCCACCTTGCATTAGCTCATCTACTGCATTCATATTATAATAGAGTACGTTGGATTCTTGCTTCTCCATTCTTGTGATGCTTTACTAAGAACAATGAGTTCCACCTCAGTCCAGGTTAATACAAAAGATGTAATGTCTCCATCTCTTTTAATGGCTGAATAGTATTCCATGATATACATATACCATAGCTTGTTAATCCATTTCTGGGTTGGTGGCCATTTAGGTTGTTTCCACATTTTGGTGATTGTAAATTGAGCTGTGATAGTCTATTGCAAATGTCCTTATGATAAAGTGTTTTTTCTTCTGGGTAGATGCCCAGTAATGGGATTGCAAGATGACATGGGAGGTCTAATTTGAGTTCTTTGGGTATTCTTCATACTTTCTTCCAAAATATTGTATTAGTTTGCAGTCCCACTAGTGTTGCCTTCTTTCCATATCAATGCCAAAATCTGCAGCTTTGAGACTTTGTGATGTGGGCCATTTTCACTGGGGTTAGGTGATATCTCAGGGTAGTTTTGATTTGCATTTCTATGATGATTAGGGACAATGAGCATATTTTCATGGGTTTGTTGGCCATTCGTCTGTCTTCTTTAGAAAAGGTTCCATTCACCTCTCTTACTCAGTCATATATGGGATTGTTGGCTCTTTTTTTGTTGATTAATTTGAGTTGCTGTGGATAATAGTTATCAAGATTTTGTCCAATTCATAATATGCAAATATCTGTTCCCACTTTGATGGTTGTCTATTTGCTTTGGTTGTTGTCTCCTTAGCTGTACAGAAGCTATCGAGTTTAATTAAGTCCCATTTTTTTATTTTTGTTGTTACAATTGCCCCAGATGGCTTCTTTATAAAATATTTCACCAGGCTGATATCTTCCCAGTGTTTTCCCCTCACTTTCTTTGAGGATTTTTATTGTTTCATGCCTTAGATTTCAATTTGTTTATCCATCTTGAATCAATTTTTCTAAGTGGTGAAAGGTACGGGTCCAGTTTCAGTCTTTTACATGTGGTTATCTGGTTTTCCCAGCATCTTTTATTGAACAGGGCTTCTTTTCCCCAGTATATGTTCTTATTTGGTTTATCAACAGTCAGGAGGCTGTAAGATGTTAGTTTCATCTCATGATTTTCTATTCAGTTCCAAATATTTATGTCTTTATTTTTGTGCCAGTACCATGCTGTTTTGATCACTCTGGCCTTGTAGTATAGCCTAAAGTCTGGTGAGGTGATGCCCTGGCTTTGTTTTTATTACTAAGAATTGCCTTGGCTATACAGGTTTTTTTCTGATTCCATACAAAATGAAGAATTAGTTTTTCCAAATCTTGAAAGTGTGATATTGCTATTTTCATGGGAATTGCTTGAATCTGTATAATGCTTCAGGGAGTATAGACATTTTAATAATGTTCATTTTTCTCTGCCATGACTATAGTATGTTCTTCCATTTGTTAATATATTCTGCTATTTCTTTTTTTAGAGTTTTGCAATTTTCTCTATAAAGCTCCTTCACCTCTTTCATTAGGTATATTCCTAGGTATTTCATTTTTTGAAGCTCCTGTGAAAGGAATTGTGTCCTTGATTAGCTTGTCAATTTGGTTGTTATTGGCATAAACAAAGGCTACTGATTTGTGGACATTGATTTCATATCCTGAGACATTACTGTATTTTTGATCACTTCCAGGAGTTTTGTGGTTGAGTCTTTGGGGTTCTTTAAGTATAAGATCATATCATTGGCCAAGAGTGAGAGTTTGACCTCCTCTGCTCTTGCCTGATTGTATTGGCTAAAACTTCCATCACTATGTTGAATAATAGTGGTGATAGAGGATAACCTTGTCTGGTTTCAGTTCTGAGTGGAAAAGCTTTCAATTTTACTCCATTTAGTAAAATATTAGCTATGGGTTTGTCATAGATGGCTTCAATCCGTTTAAGAAATGTGCCACCTATGCCTATATTCTTAAGTGTTCTAATTAGAAAAGGATGTGGAGTTTTATTGAATGCTTTTTTCTGCATCTATTGAGAGGATCATATGGTCTTTGTTTTTGCTTCTGTTGATATGGTGAATTACATTTATGGACTTGTGTATGTTAAACTAGTTTTTCTTTCTTCTTCTTCCTCTTCTTCCTCTCCTCCCTCCTCCTACTTCTCCTCTTCCTCTTTCCCTCCTCTCTCCCTCCTCCTCTCCTCCTCCTCCCCTTCTTCTACTCCTTCTTCTTGTAGAGATGGGGTCTTGGCCTTGCTCAAGCTGGTTTTGAGCTCTTGAACTCAAGTGATTCTTCTGCCTCAGTCTCCCAGAATGTTAGGATTACAGGCATGAACCACTGGGCCTGGCCCAATCACAGTGTTTTTAATGACAACTACCAGATCATTTAGTTACAAGCTTTTATTTACAAATGAGGCAATTCAGGCTTAGAGATGGTAGATATTTCCTTTAGGAGTTACATGATAGTGGGTCTTGAAGTTATACAGGCTACTTTCCCTCAGAGGTAGGAAAATCCTTATAGAGAATGGCAAGAGAAGTCATGCTAGACCTTGGAAGCAATAATTCATGATTTGTGGACTTTTGTTTTCAGAATGATCAGGCACTGAAGAAAATAATTAACAATAATGTCCAGCACTTATATAGTGCTTACCATGTGACATTGTTCTAAGTTCTTTATATACAAGGTAGCCATAAAGTTCATGTGGGATTTTAAATTCACACTATTTTAAATTGCACGTGAACTTTCCAGCCACCCTGCACCTTGACTCATTTAATTCTCATGCCAGCCCAATGAGTTAGGTAAGATTTTTATCACACAGATGAAGAAACTCAAGCACTCACTCAGGGGAAGTGATTTACCAGTCACAAAGCTTGTGAGAGGAAGAGTCAGGATTTACACCCTAGGCAGCTGTGCTGCAGAGCCCTTAACCTCTGTGCTGTAGTCTCTTGCTCAGACAAAATAAACTCTGTAAAATGAGGAACCATGTCTGTCTTGTTCACTGCTATATCCCTAGCACCCGGTATATTGCTTGACATATAATAGATACTCAATAAATATTTATTACATCAATGAAGTAATAAATAACAAATGCGATTGATGATGCATATCCAGTGTGGCTGTATGAATTGAACTATCCTATTACCAGCTAGCTACTTAGTATTAATGAAATTTCTTGCAAATAAGACCAGATTCTTTTTATGTGATGCCAATCACCTGAGCACTTAAGTCATGTCTAACCACCCTTTGCTCACATCATCTGTTTACCTCTGCAGTTTTGGTGGTCTACTAAAGTGGATCTTCTAGTTCTGAGTCCCAGCTCTAAATTATGGCTGAACCCTAGATGCCACCGGCTGACATGTGACTGGGGCCACAGGTAACAGGACCCTGGGTGGAGAGATTCTCAATTATGATTTAAAAATATGGATCTGTAGCACCAAGGTAACAGGAGGCATAGCCTGCGTGATCTCTGGTTGGATGGGCTGATCATATGATCACACAGCATACAGATTCTTAGCAGAATGAAATAATCAATATGTTTAAAAGAAAAGCATCTGAAGGGCAATGGATAGCCATCTGTCTCTTAGCTCTGAGACCAAACTCAAAGCTTGTGTGTCACAGCTTAATTTTACTCTTAATTCAAACCAGAGTCCTATTAAAATAGACTCCTAATAAAGCCTAATAGCCTTATTGGGTAATTGCTCTCTTAAAAATGCAATTTCCTTGCCTTCACTCTGGGGCTCTTATGTTGCATTATACACTTTTTTAAAGTTTTAAAAGTAAGTTTCCATTGAAAATATGGTAGAGAACTAATTATCCATCTTATTCCTCAGAGTACTTAACTATCTTCACAATTTAATCATTGCGATTGTCAGTCTGATAACGCAACTTGGTAAAATAATGTATCAACCACTGTTTAATATGATTATACCTACTCAGGATTCCTAGTTTGAGTGCTTTACTTGAACCAATGTATCTCTTAGGTAATTAGCAAAAGACTAATTTAATAACTGACATCCTTTGCATCCTACACTGAACAAACCAGTTGTTCTTTTGAATTGTTTGCCCCAATTCAGTTGTTTGGCATTCCGTAATTATGTTCCCTAATAAAACTCATCTACATTTTGGTTAAACCAGTTGCTTAGATGGTGCAAACAGTTGAATGACTATAAGGCATGACCTTGTGCAAACATTGGCATTCTGTTGTCCTTTTTTTTTTTTTTTTTTTTTTTTGAGACAGTCTCAAGCTGTCACCCTGGGTTGAATGCTGTGGCATCAAAGCTCAAAGAAACCTCAAACTCTTGGGCTTAAGCAGTCTTCTTGCCTCAGCCTCCCAAGTATCTGGGACTACAGGCGCCTGCCACAATGCCCAGCTATATTTTGGTTGCAGTTGTCATTGTTGTTTTAGCTGGCCCAGGCCGGGTTTGGCCCCACCAGCCTTGGTGTATGTGGCTGGTGCCCTACCCACTTAGCTAACAGGTGCCACCCTCTGTTGTCCTTTCTTGATCAGAAATAAAAAGAAACAGCCATTTGGTCATGGCAAAATGATATACAGGGTGGACATAAAGTTCATGTGCAATTTAAAATACTTTAACATCATAAATTACACATGAACTTTATGTCCACCCTGTATGTAAATTATTAACAGAAATGTCATCAATACATACTGTTTTCTTCATTAAAATATAACTATTTGTCAAGGGTGTTGTTATGTAGAAAATCAATGATATGGGAGGCAAATTGGTAATAATACACTCATCTATTCTAAATCAGCTAGGCTTGGGGAAGATTAGTAAATGCTCTTTCTCCTTTAAATACATCCTTTAATTTGCATCCATCATTACACATTTTCTAAGACAAAAGCTGGTGATTTTTTGATTTTAGGTAGTATTCTCATTCATAATTGTCATTAACCTAATAGAGCTAGATCTGTTCTCTTTTCTCTGGATTTCTTCTACCAGAAAATGAGTATTCTACTTTTTTTTTAAGGAATACCACTTACAGATGGATAAATCAAAGAGGTAGAATAATTATTTTTTATTGAGGGAGGTGGAGGTACTATAAATACATGTCTAGACATCCATTTTTTAAATATCCATCTCTGTATCATTGATAAATTCATTAATGAGGGCACTATTCACACATCTATTATCAACTGTAATCATTTGTGTGTTTGAATAAAGCTCTCCTGCCTTCATTAGTGTCATTAATGCCTGTCAGAAAATGGTAATGTGGAACAATCTTATGAATTTATATGCATTCCTAGAGTGGATACCCAATTCTTGCATGACAGCAGCTATAACAAATGGCTATCCTTCCCAGGAGAAGAATAAACAGGTCACTAATTAATACATTTACCATTAGTCTCTGTTTAGTCTTCATTCATAGCATATTCATTCATTTTGTTGGGACACCAAGTACAATGTTGTTATGGAAATGAGGTGTCTGTACAGTCTCCTTAGATCCACATGATGGATTGAGTTATCTACCTATTTTTCTCTCAGTACATTACCAGATATGAAGAGTTTGTGAATGACCTTGGAGAAGGTCCTATTTTATTACCAGCCTTCTGGTGTAAATTGCATAATGGGTTGACAATTTATTTAAACACATGCAATGAAAATGAGCCCTTGATGCGGGTATAAAATTGGGGACGATTAAGAGGGAAAGGTAAAAAGCTCAGTTGGAAAGAGGGGGCATGGGGTTACAAGTGGTTGAGCATAACCTTTGTGCCAAAGGTAGGAGAAATGAATTATTACAGCTGAACGAGGGATGAGTAATCTTCAGAGGGGCCTTTGGCTGACCCAAAAGGGAAAGGATAGGTTAGGTTCCCTTTTATCCTTGCCTATACAAGTTGTAGTCCAGTACATAGTGATTTGTCCTCAAAGCCAGCAGAGGTAAAACTCTACACAGGCTATTAGATTGGTGATTAGATGAAAGTGGACAAAAATGGTGAAAATGGCTGACTCTAATAATTAGATTGTCATTAAAATGAAGTTAGAGGGTGGACGTAGGGTCTAGTCCACAGAGAATAAGTCAGAGTACTCTTTCCACTTTGGCTTAGGGTAAGATAGAACAGCAAAGGTTTTTGGGATTTGCTGACCTTATAGTGGCTGGGAGGAGTTGGGAGGGAAGGACAGAGAGAGAGTGCTAGTTTATTGCAAGTGACTAACTGCAACAATTTATTCAAATTTTTCCTCCCTCCCTTTCTTTTTCCCTCTCTCCCTCTCTTTCTTCTTTCTTTCCAGGTCTTAAGACTTAAAAAAAATCTTTCTGTACTGCATGACTTACATGGAATTCACTTTGCAGAGTATTTTTCTTCTTGAATTTAGTTTACTTTGCTATGGGAAGAATACAACTTGCTTATAGGAATTATTGCTTTTTATCAGGAAATAGTCTCTTGGTAAAATGACAAATTCACATAAAGATTTCCAAGTTTCACTGCCCATTCCCTCTAAGTTCCTCCAATAATACATTCAGTGGCAAAAAGGCAAATGAGAAATGTACTTGACTTAGAGTTGTCCCAGTATGTGAGATACTGAAGAGCCTGAAAAGTCTTTCCCTCATTAGGGTAAAGCAATGAACTGAAGCCATAGTCCCCTGTGGGTTCTCCATGTAGCTGAGCTTATTCTGCTCAGGTAAAGTAGCCTACTTAGGATGGCAGTTGATAGAACTGAAGCAAGAGAGAGAACGTAGGACAATTTCTGTCCATAACAAATCCTTTTGAAAGTGGAAAACTGACAGCAGGTGATGCCATCAAAACAGGCTCTGGTTTTCAAAACTAGCCCTTCATCTCCTAGCTCAATATCTCCTATTTTCCATTCTCTCTTTCTTCCCTTGATATTTTTACTGGAAGCAGAACAAGTTATGGTTCTATGGGATCTCAACTACCCTTGCTCCAAGATTGTACATAAGCAGGCTGAGTTTGGGAGAGTAAAGTTCAAGGGTCTGGGAACTTTGATAAAAATTTTAATGCAGCCAAAGCTCTAATATTAATCTTAGTAATTTCAAACTTGTAAGAATTCAGAGGGGTGACCTGAAAGTTACCTTTGTTCAGGAAGGTCTTCAAAAAGAACTTTCTTACGGAAACTGTTAAACGGACACAGAAATAGAGAGAATAGTATTTTGAACCTTCGTATACCCATCATCCAACTTCAATGTTTCTTACCATTTTGCCAATCTAGCAAAACTTTCTTCACTGAAATTTTAATCCCAGTTTCAGATATGGTTTGGATGTTTGGCCCCTGTAAATCTCATGTTGAAATCTGATCCCTAGTGTTGGAGATAAGGCCTAGTGGGAGGTATTTGGGACATGGAGGCAGATCCATCCATGAATCTTGGGGCTTGGTGCCCTTTCCATGGAATAAGCAACTTCTCCCTCTAATAGTTTACTTGAGAGTTGGCTATTTAGAGAAAGTAGCACCTTCCCTCTCTCTCTTCTTTTACTATGTGATGTACCTGCTCCCTTTTCACTTTCCACCTTGATTGGCAGCTCCCTGAAGGTCTCACCAGAAGCAGATGCTGGAACAATGCTTCCTGTGTAGTGTGCATAACTGTGAACCAAATAAGCCTATTTTCCTTATAAATTACTCAACCTCTGGCATTCATTTACAGCAATGCAAAACAGACTAACACAGTTTTCATACTGCCCTTAAGTCTTTCAACTATTTTAGTTTAGAAACTCCCGTTCAATTTGCAAGTGACCTATCAATTATGAATAATTCCTAATTGTTTATTAAATAGGTCTCCCAGGGCCATTCTGGGACAGCCCTTCCTTAAGTGGAGTTTGGGTTGTTTTTACGTAGGAGGAATAAAACTGTGTTTCTTTTAAATTATCGTATGATTTGGATTTTTCCTTGGTTAACATTGAGCTCATCTTTACCATCTTCCCTAGGTAATATCGATGATCAAATAGAGCTAATAAATTTAAGTAAGAAAGGGTTTACATCTCTCAGTTTTATGTAATAGCTGAGGTCTTCCTGGGGAGGGACAATCACTTAATATTTGATGCCGCATCACAGGAAACCATTGGCTTGTTTTGTTCATGCAGAATCAGAGAGCAGTATAAATGAAATGGTGATTGTCCATTAGCCCTCTAGGAAAGGACTGAGTCATACTCTCCAAAGGGCATTAAATCAATTTGGATTTTTGGAGTAGATGATTCACTTCCAAGCTGCTTGGATTAACAACATTATTATTTCTCTACTATTGACCAGGCTTATTATGCTCTGTGTAAACAGGGCTAATGTGCTTGAAAGCACTTGAAAGTGCTTAAAGCTTTCCAGCTCCTAAAAATTTATACACAACCTAATGTTAGTACTTGATCTATCTGAAGCCTATCTCTGGTTTTTCAAAACCATTAACTTCTAGCCTGTAGAAGAGAAAAATGTGACCTCCCACTTTTGTTTCATTAACATACTGGCATAAAGATAGTAGGAAAACAAATTATTTTTATCAACTCAATTGACTTTTCCAGAATTCCACTCTCACCATCATAAGGCTGCTGTATAACATTTCTACTAAAGTCAGCTTTCTTAAGCCTACATAAAGGATGAGAGAACTGTGGTGTCTTCCATTTCTCTTGAAGGAAGAACTTTAGGTTAATCCTAACCATCTATCAATCTCAGAGGAAAGTCTGCTTCCAACAGGCCCTGGGTATAACAGGATGTAAAGTGGAGTCTCTGGGGTCTGAGTTGGTGTCGCTGCAAATTAATTAAGCTCAGCACTTGCAAAACCATTTTCTATCATCTAGGTGAAAAAGAATCCCAAGTGTGATTTGAGTTTCAAGGAAAAATCATTAGTGTAAATTGAGTCTTAAAGCATTCTATAAGACCTTTGTTTTGTGGAGATAAATTATTCTTTCATTGTTCCCTACCCTTTCATCTTTTACCTTGTTTGATACTGGCTGAATTTGGTAGAACAGAGATATCAATAAGAGAAATGTAATTCCCTTTGTTTGAATGTGCAAGTTTTGAGATAAGAGCAATATTCACCCGGAATGCTTGCAAGATTTTTTGAAAGAGTTTGACTAATGATAACTCTTGGTTAGAAAGCATTGTTTAACAGAATTTATCTGTTTAGATTTTTGTGACAGCTCCATCATTTCAATGTGGCAATTGTTCCCTGTCTTAGATATTTTAGGCCTCCAGGCCCAGACACTTCTTATTTTAAGGACTAAAAAGGGAAGGAAAAGAAATACAGGAAATGTGATGGTCTCATATTTTTCAGGTCTGAAATTCTCCTCCAGTTTCTTCTCTCCATTTTGTGACAACCTCCAAACAGTGGCTAAGGCTCACAGAAGGAAGATCAGACCATGTCTCATTCCTGCACTATTTTATTTGCCTACTTCCAATGCTGTCTGTTGCACAGGATGCATTCTACTTCTTCCTCATTGCTGTCCAGGATGAATCAACATTTCCCCATTCATTCCATTGTCTAACACTGCCTCTCTGAAGTCAGAGAGACTCTTGGGAGTTATACTTGTTAATTTATTCTTCAGAAGGAACTCAGCGTATCAGTGTATATTGCTGATATATGTTCCATTGGTTGGGATGGAGTAGCCCATAAAAAAGACTACTTCTTCTAATTGTAAGGCCTTTCTTATTCCTTACATGCCATATACCCTTCAGTGTTAGGTTAACAGGGCTTGTCTCAAGGAGAGCAATCCAATACTATTGTTTTATTTTTCCTCCAAACTGAAGGTGTTGATGGTTGTTAATTTGGGAGGGAGGATGAGGGAGAAATGTAAGGAAATCTGGACATTTATTTAATGAAATCAAACCTATTTATTTTCAGGGTTTTTTATTGGAGGGGGGGATTTCTCGGGTGGGTAAGCTGGATCTTTTGTTATTGTTGTTGTTGCAGTTTGGCCAGGGTCAGGTTTGAACCTGCCACCTCCGGCATATGGGGTTGGCACCCTACTCCTTGATCCAGGTGCCGCCCTGGATCTTTTTTCTTATTCTGGAATATTATGGGGGTGTGAATGTTTTGGCTACATGAATTGCTTTTGTATAGTTTAAGTCAAGTTATAAGTGTGCCCTTCACCTGGATCGTGTTCACTGTACCTATTAGGTGTGAATGTACCCCTCCCTTTCTGCCCCACAAACTGCTTGTTTTCTGTTGAGTTTTACTACCAAATGTGCATGTGAGTCTTGATCCAATTTAATACTGAGTACATGTGGTGTTTATTTTTCTATTCTTGTGATACTTCAGTTTGAAGAATGGTCTCCAGTTCTGTCCAAGTTGTTACAAAGTTATTAGGTCACCATTTTGTTTTATGGCTGAGATTTATTAATCCACTCATGTATTGATGGGCACTTGAGTTGACTCCACATCTTTTCAATGGTGAATTGTGCTGTTATAAACATTCAAGTTCTTCTTTTTTTTTTTTAAATGAGACAGAGCTTCAAGCTATCGCCCTGGGTAGAATGCCATGGCATCACAGCTCAGAGCAACCTCCAACTCCTGGGCTCAAGTGAGTCTCCTGCCTCAGCCTCCCAAGTAGCCGGGACTACAGGTGTCCACCACAACGCTCGGCTATTTATTGGTTGCAGCCGTCATTGTTATTTGGTGGGCCCAGGCTGGATTCGAACCCACCAGCTCAGGTGTATGTGGCTGGCACCTTAGCCACTTGAGCCACAGGCACCAAGCCAAGTTCATGTGTTTTTTTTTTAATAGAATGACTTTTTTTCCTTTGGGCAAATACCCAGTAGTGGAATTGCTGGATCAAATGGAAGGTCCACTTTTAGTTCTTTGAGGTATCTCTGTATGACTTGCCATAGAGGTTGTGCTGGTTTGCAGTCTTTCCTTTCTCTCCTCATCCATGCCAGCATTTGTTGTTTGGGGATTTTTTGATAAAAGCCATTCTCACTGGAGTTAGGTGACATTTCATTGTGGTTTTGGTTTGCACTTCCCCAATGATTAGAACATCGAGCATTTTTTTCACATTTATTGGCTATTAGTCTATCTTCTTTTATTTATTTATTTTTTGCCTCTTAATTTTTTATTAAATCATAACTGTGTGCATTAATGCATTTATGGGGTATGATGTGCTGAATTTATATACAATTTGGAATGCTTACATCAAACTGGTTAACACAGCCTTCATCTCACTTAATTATTTGTTGTGTTTAGACATTTATACTCAACTCTTAATAGATTTGACATGCACCCTTGCAGATGGATCTTAGAGCTCTCAATTTTCTTTCTCTTAGGGGAGCTTACTCTCTTAGGGAGTTTGCTACTCCTACATTGGCCTGTTTCTCATGTTCTCAAAAGCAATTGAGAAGTCTGGATTGCAGTTCTAGTTCTCCAATAAACGACCTGTTGAGCCTTGAGCAGTTCCTGTTTCTTTAGTCTGCTCATCTGTAAAATTAGGGGTCAACATAAATTATGGACCATTGAGACTCCTTCAAGCTCTCTGTCACTCTGGCTTTTTGGCTCTAAATTCATAAGTCTTCTTATCATATACAGCAGAAGGCATTGTTAAGTTCCCAGAAATCAGTTCAACAGATATTCTATATGTAGTAGGATTCACAGAGTCCTTTTGAGCTTTCTTTCTCCATGACATATAAGATATAATAAGTGAAATTAATTATTTTAGACTCATAACTATACTCTTGGTCTTTAAAATGAAGAACCAATAACCCAGTTTTGGAGGAAAAGGAAAAAGGCATTTGAGATCTTATGGTATAGATCAAATTTCTTGGGTGAATGGTATCCTAACAGGAATGTCTAAGCCCAGAATCATTCAGATGGACAGGAGTTCAGAAATCTCTGCAGTTTCCTTTGGAACCTGAGTTGCTTCACTTCCAGGAAGTTTTAGAAAGGAGTCCTCATCCTAGGCACATTGGGGCATTGCCATGTGAAGCTATTGCTGTATTGTAATTGGAATAAATGGAGTTGAGTTAGGAGAGACAGGCTGGCCAGTATTCAGAGATAGAATCTCCTTCCTTTGTTCTACTACAGCGCATATTCTGTTTAGCACTTTCCTCATGGCCTTGGGGTTATTGGGTGGGTATATCTCCCTTAGGTCCACCATGAGCTCCTAGAGTTTCTAGAACAGGAGCAAATGTCTACGGCACCTCTAACTCTAGCATCTAGCACAGGGCCTGGTGCACAGTGGGTGTTAAATGAATCTCTTCTAAAACCTATTCTGAGTCCTCAAGTTTGGTCCGGGCCTCCCTTTTCTGTTCCCATAGCACCTGGCCCTTTAATTAATCTATTGGAGTGCTGATTACAGTGTATTCTAGTTGCTAAATAAGTTGTTTTTCTGGGGTAGAGATCCTGTAGTTACTTTTTTTATTTCAAAAGTTTAGTGGGTAAAAGTTGGTTTTGTAACATGGATAAATTGTATCAAGCTTAAGTTAGGGTTTTTGGTGTAACTGTTACCAGAGTGGTGTATAGTGTACTTAGCAGGTAGATTTTATCTCCTATCCCATCTCTTATTTTAGTTTCCAAATCTATCACTGCTCTTTGTGACTATATATATATTTTGTTTAGCTCCTACTTGTGAGGGCATGTAGTATCTGTTTTTCCATTCCTGAGACAATTACCTTAAAACTTGTACAACTTGGGCTTCTTCCATGACTTCTAAATTATGAATTGGGCTGAAATAAACATTCTGGTCCAAGTGCCCATCAACCCACGAATGGATTAATAAATTGTGGTATATGTACACCATGGAATATTATGCATCCTTAAAGATGGAGACTTTACCTCTTTCATATTTACATGGATGGAGCTGGAACATATTCTTCTTAGCAGAGTATCTCAAGAATGGAAGAAAAAGTATCCAATGCACTCAGCCCTACTATGAAACTAATTTATAGCTTTCATATAAAGGCTATAACCCAATTATAGCTTAAGAATATGGGTAAAGGGCCAGGGGTGGGGTGGGGTGGGGGGAGGATCGGAGGAGGGAGGGTAATTGGTGGCACCACACCTATGGGGCATCTTAGAAGGGTACAAGTGAAACTTACTAAATGCAGAA
>CAUYRH010133110.1:0-11469 GCA_963574655.1 Perodicticus potto
CTGGGACTACAGGCGCCCACTACAACGCCCGGCCATTTTTTGGTTGCAGCTGTCATTGTTGTTTGGCGGGCCCGGGCTGGATTCGAACCCGCCAGCTCAGGTGTACGTGGCTGGCGCCTTAGCCCGCTGAGCCACAGGCGCCGAGCCAAGATATTTATTATGGTGGCTATGATAATTACACTATCAGTCTTTGTAACTATTAATTTTTCTTCTGTAGGTTCTCTTTTAAATTTGGCCAAACACGCAGCTTCTACAGTTCAGATTCTTGGAGCAGAAAAGGCGCTCTTCAGAGCCCTCAAGTCTAGACGAGATACACCTAAATACGGTCTCATTTATCATGCTTCACTTGTAGGCCAGACAAGTCCAAAACATAAAGGAAAGGTAAGTTACAGTTTTTTCAAGGGTAGGGTTTAACTTCTTTTTTTTTTTCTGTATAACTTATTTTTCTTTTATAGTATATATCAAAACTTTCCCTTACCTCTTTCTCATTAAATAAAAGTGAATTTTTTAAATAAAAAACATTTGTACAGTAAAAAAAAAGGTTAGAAGAAATTATTATTGGTCCAATTAAAGACATTTTCTTCTGTGTATGTGTTTTTTTCTAGGATCCGTCTGGGTAGCATAGCAAAAGTATTCTGTGTGGCAGGAATGCCATTTTAACAATATGAATTACAAAATGCTAAAACATTTTGAGAGACTGTTACTAAATAAGTGTAAATATCTATAGTTGATAAAACTAAGGCCTAATTAGGCAAATTAAATCATTTCAGTCTTTTTGTAGGATACATACTATAACAATTAAAATGAAGTTTGATAAAATTCAGATCAGATTGATGTGGAAAGTAAAGGGTTCAGTAAAATAAAATGTTAATTAGCTTGAAATAGGACCCACAAATATTTAAGAGTGTAGTGGGGGGATAGATACACTTGTTTTAGGTAACCACAAAGTATAGAGTGAGCGTCACAGAATAGAAACTAAGGAACATATTAGAAAATTGTTTGAGCTAATTTTAGACAAAAGTATTGGTCATAATACATAATCACTTAACTCTCAATAGGGGAAACTGAGCCCTGATCTTTAGCATAAGACTCACTTCCTGTTGAGAGACCTGGTGAATCATGAGAATGGCATGACTGGCCTCTAAGAGAAAATGTGTATGTGAAGTGTGGCAATAATTATGGTATTCTCTAGATTCCAAAGATCTCTTGAAGCTGAGGCAGAGGTTGTGCTCAAGGTCTGTGGTTTTGCAAAAACAAAAGGTGGAGACAGTTTACCTGACCTTCTCATGTCCTCCCTAATCAGTGCTAATGCTGGGCAAGCAGCTTTTGTCTCCTCCTTCCCATTTTATGATAATACGCACCCAAGCTTCACCCAGGAGGGCTCCTTCCAGAGTTCCCAGGTCCCCCGACACAGACTTTGTATCAGGCCTCTTCATTCCTTTGCACCAAGAACCCATCATCTGGTGATATCCAAACTCTGCTGAGCTCTTATATTGTGGCCCAGATTGAAGTAGTGATAGGTGAATTGAGATGCATGACTCAATATTTTATAATTCCTGATTATAAAAAAGTCCTAGGATAAATGCTAATGTGATGACTTTCTATAATTTTCTTGTGAATAAATTATTGAGGATTTTTACATCTCAGCTTGGAATATATTCTGATTGATTGCCTCCAACTTCATATTTTCTATTAGATTTCTCGCATGCGGGCAGCCAAAACTGTCCTGGCTATCCGTTACGATGCATTTGGTGAGGATTCCAGTTCTGCAATGGGAGTTGAGAACAGAGCCAAATTAGAAGCCAGATTGAGAACTTTGGAAGATAGAGG
Source organism: Perodicticus potto (assembly GCA_963574655.1). Taxonomy (NCBI): domain Eukaryota; kingdom Metazoa; phylum Chordata; class Mammalia; order Primates; family Lorisidae; genus Perodicticus; species Perodicticus potto. The sequence continues at coordinate 1,831 of CAUYRH010133110.1, forward strand.
GGTAAGAACCAAATCCAGCCTATTGCAAATAATGTTAACCTGTCAAAAATGAATAAACTCTTGAGCTTATTTTACTTGCTAGCTGGTTTTATTTTGTGATACTTTTTTTTTTGAGACAAGAGTCTCACTTTGTCACCCTTGGTAGAGTGCCATAGCATCATAGCTCAAAGCAACCTCAAACTTTTGGGCTCAAGCGATTCTCTTGCCTCAGCCTCCCAAGTAGCTATCACAATGCCCAGCTATTTTTAGAGAGAGGGTCTTACTCTTGCTTAGTCTGGTCTCGAACTCACGAGCTAAAGCAAACCATAAGCCTCAGCCTCCCAGTGTGCTAGCTAGGATTATAGGCATGAGCCACTGCTCCCAGCTTTTGTGATACTTTTCAATATGCCTGTAGATTATTTTTGTGCTTCTTGTTAACAATTTCTTATATTCACCAAGAATTACATATTGAATAATGTTTGCCGTTAAGATACACTATTGGGGGTGGCACCTGTGGCTCAGTAAGTAGGGTGCCGGCCTCATACACCGAGGGTGGTGGATTCAAACCTGGCCTCGGCTGAACTGCAACAAAAACATAGCTGGGCATTGTGGCAGGCCTGTAGTCCCAGTTACTCGGGAGGCTGAGACAAGAGAATCGCCCAAGCCCAGGAGTTGGAGGTTGCTGTGAGCTGTGAAGCCATGGCACTCTACCAAGGGCGACAAAGAGACTCTGTCTCTAAAAAAAAAAAAAAAAAAGTTTTGGTGCCTGTGGCTCAACGGGCTAAGGCGCCAGCCACGTACACCTGAGCTGGTGGGTTTGAATCCAGCCCGGGCCCACCAAACAGTAACGACGGCTGCAACCAAAAAATGGCCGGGCGTTGTGACAGGCGCCTGTAGTCCCAGCTACTTCGGAGGCAGAGGCAAGAGACTTGCTTGAGCCCAGGAATTGGAGGTTGCTGTGAGCTGTGATGCTACAGCACTATATCCAGAGTGACAGCTTGAGGCTCTGTCTTAAAAAAAAAAAAAAAAGATATGCTATTGGAAATAACATAAAATAAAGTTATAATGATTAAAAATAACAAACTAAATTAATAGGAATTGCTGCTTGTTCGCCCACTGATTCATTATATGGATTATAAAGAGATAATGACTTATTTGTAGTTTTCCTCTTTTAATCTTAGATAAGAAAAATAAGTGGAACCGGAAAGGCATTAGCAAAAGCTGAAAAGTATGAACATAAAAGGTGAGTATATTTGAGGGTATGGGAAAATGGTTTCTGTTTATTTAAATGTTAATTACTGATAAGAATGGTCTATTATAAACTTTAACTCAGTATACTCCTAGGATTTTTATTTTTATTTATTTATTTTTTGAGACAGAATCTCACTTTGTCGGAGTACTATGGCATCATAGCTCACAGCAACCTCAAACTTTTGGGTTCAAGCGATTCTCTTCTCTCAGCCTCCCTAGTAGTTGGGACTGTAGGAACCTGCCACAAGGCCCGGCTAATTTTAGATGGGAGGCCTCGCTCTGGCTCAAGCTTGACTCTCTAACCGGTGAGCTCAGGCAATCCACCCACCTTGGCCTCCCACGTGTACAGGCATGATCCTGTAGGCCTGGCTGGTTTTTTATCACATACATGTATTTAACTTATTTCCAAATACTGGTTGTAAATTTTAAGTCCCTCTATAGTGTGCGATTTGTCAAAATGAAAGTGTGTTCAGGGGCAGCGCCTTTGGCTCAAAGGAGTAGGGCACTGGCCCCATATACCGGAGGTGGCAGGTTCAAACCCAGTCCCAGCCAAAAGCTGCAAAAAAAAGAAAGTGTGTTCACAGCTAATCCACAGTAAAACATAACACACACACACACATATATATATATATTTTTTTTTTGTAGAGATAGAGTCTATCACCCTCGGTAGAGTGCCGTGGTGTCACACAGCTCAAAGCAACCTCCAGCTCCTGGGCTTAGGCGATTCTTTTGCTGCAGCCTCCCGAGTAGCTGGGACTACAGGCACCCACCACGATCCCTGGCTATTTTTTTGTTGCAGTTTGGCCAGGGCCGGGTTTGAAACCCCTACCCTCCATATATGGAGCCAGTGTCGTACCGACTGAGCCATAGGCCTCACCCAGTAAAACCTATTTTAAAAAATAATGTAAATAAAGAAGACAAGTCTAAAAATGGCTGAAGTAGGCTTGCTACCTGTTGCTCAAGCGGCTAAGGCGCCAGCCACATACATCAGAGCTGGCAAGTTCAAATCTAGCCCGGGCCCACCAAACAACAATGATGACAACTACAACTAAAAGAAAAAAAAAAACATTGGGGCATTGTGGTGGGTGCCTGTAATCCCAGCTACTCAGGAGGCTGTGGCAAGAGAATCGCTTAAACCCAAGAGTTTAACGTTGCTGTGAGCTATCATGCTATAGCACTGTACTGGGGGGAACATAGTGAGACTCTGTCTCCAAAAAAAAAAAAATGCTCGTTATCATTAACGCAACCTTTTTTGATGTTAGGAGTCTTGTAATCCTTTATAAATTTCTTTTTTGAGACAGAGTGTCACTGTGTTGCCTCTGGTAGAGGGCGATGGCATCACACCTCACGGCAACCTCCAGCTCTTGGGCGTAGGCTATTCTCTTGCCCTAGCCTCCCGAGTAGCTGAGACTACAGGCAACCACAACAATGGCTGGCTATTTTTTGTTGCAATATGGCCAGGGCCAGGTTTGAACCCGCCACCTTCGGTATGTGGGGCCTGCACCCCTACTCAGTAAGCCACAGCCACAGGTACCGCCCACTTTATCAATTTCAATAGTAAAATCTTAGGCTATATGTGCTTAAAGAGAGCTATATGTAATATTGTCAATTATAAATATGTATTTAAATATATATTCAGAAAAAATTTTCCTGTTTTCTGGGAAGAAAACCAATATTAATATGAGCATTAATATTTTTTGTATTTTATGAATCTTCCAAGTGTTCTCCAGTGTCCTTATATTCTACAATTTTTAGAGTCTGTAATTCATTGTCTTTAAGTGACAGTCTTTGGGGTTTTTTGTTTGTTTGTTTGTGATAGTCTCATTATGTCGCCCTTTGTTAGAGTGCCATGGCATTACAGCTGACAGCAACCTCAAACTCTTTGGCTTAAGCGATTCTCTTGCCTTAAGCCTCCCGAGTAGCTGGGAATACTGGAGCCCGCCACAACTCCCGGCTATTTTTTGATTACAGTTGTCGTTGTTTAGTAGGCCTAGGCTGGGCTTGAACCCGCCAGCCTCAGTGTATGTGGCTGGCGCCCTACACAATGAGCTACAGGCACCTAGCCAGTTTTTCTATTTTTAGTAGAGACGGGGTCTCGCTTTTGCTTGGGCTGATCTCTAACTTGTGATTGCAAACAATCTACCCACCCAGCCTTCCAGAGTGCTGTGATTACAGGCGTGAGCCACAGTGCCCGTCCTGTTTCTTTCTTTCTTTTTTTTTGAGACAGAACCTCAAGCTGTCACCCTGGATAGAGTGCTATGGCATCACAGCTCACAGCAACCTCCAATTCCTGGACTCAAGCGAGTCTCCTCCCTCCGCCTCCCAAGTAGCTGGGACTATAGGCCCCGCCACAACACCCGGCCATTTTTTGGTTGCAGCCGTCATTGTTTTGTTTGGCGGGCCCGGGCTGAATTCGAACCCTCAAGCTCAGGTGTACATGGCTGGCGCCTTAGCCCGTTGAGCCACAGGCACCGAGCCCCGTCCTGTTTCTTAAATTATAAATGTTTTTAACCTAAAAAACTCATGCATCTATAATTTCTGGGTTTGAACAAAATGTTATGCTCCTGTGCCATTAAGCTTATCGCTTTAAACACATGCACTTGAAGCACCAATTATTAGAATTAGTTCACCTTTCAGTGTTAGCACTCATTTCAGTGTTTTCTTTTTTGAGAGAGTCTCACTTTGTTGCCCTCATCGTAGAGTGCCCTGGCATCTAGCTCACAGCAGCCTCTAACTCTTGAGCTCCCAAGATCCTTTTGCCTCAGTTTTTCTTTTTAGTAGAGATGGAGGCCTCACTTTTTGCTCAGGCTGTTCTCAAACTTTTGAGCTCAAGCAATCCACCCGCCTCAGCCTCCCAGAGTGCTAGAATTATACTGAGCCGGCTGTTGTAGGGAATCTTTATCCATGCATATTTCTTCTTATGTTGGGATCTTGTGATGAAGACTTCTTCATTCAACTTAGTTTAGATATTTTTCTGGGTTTTTTTTTCACTTAACCTTCATTCAATTACATATTTTAACAGTTGAATTAGTTCAGTTTTCACTTCCTAGTTTTAGTCAGTTGTAAAGAGATTTTCTCATTTCATTTCCCCCTATTCTGATTGTTTTCCTGTACCATAGTAACTACATTGATTACTAAATCAGAATTCATTTAGCTCACCACTTCTTGAATGTGATTGACCTACTTGAAAAATATTAGTACTTTTACTTTTAGAAATTACTAATCTTCATAAACTACCCCAAAGCTAAAATGAAACATCATTGTATGCTTATGTAAGTATTTTATAATGGTGTTTTCTTCATATCTCTTGAGAATTATTTCAATTTACAGATAAAATTGTAGAAGATTTTGTAAAACTCTTTGGCTCTTTCAGTGAAGTGAAGACTTATGATCCTTCTGGTGACTCCACACTTCCAACCTGTTCTAAAAAACGCAAAATAGAACAGGTAGATAAAGAAGATGAAATTACTGAAAAGAAAGCCAAAAAAGCCAAGATTAAAATTAAAGGTTAGTTTTAATTTTTTTTTTATGTTGTGTATGCTGTTACTTCTTTAAAAACATAGACTTTGTAAGTCTTAGGCATACATGCCATTTAAGTTTGTAAAACAACTCATATTGAAAGCTAATGGTATTTTAATATTCCATTGTGTTCTCTGAAAAAGTTTGGATATTATTAATCAGACTTCACAGGAGTACATGAGAAACTTATCTTTGAATATGTGGAATTAAATATTTTCCTAAAAGTACCAAAACTGGAGTTTCTACCACATGGACTATTTCGAGAATTAAAAAATAAGAGGAAGTAAAAGGAATGTAGTTTCTAAATTGGTTGCTGAAAACTTGTTTCTTGCTAGGAATGAATGTGGAATTAATTTTTTTCATTGTTCTGTTATATGGAGCGGACTAGAAGAGGAGCATACTGGGTAGCCTGCCATCATGCTAATAATATTTAATAGGTACTTACCAGTAAACTTTGCTATCTTATAAAGCCAGTGAGCAAGTACCCTGCCCCCATTTATTAGTTGTACCTGCATTTATTGAGCACCTAACAGCTACTCTTAATACGAAAATAACGCATTAAAACAATAATTGCCTTACCTTAGTTTCTAAGTTGCTTAGTGGTCTAACGTGTACCATCACTGAATATAGTGCTTGTTTTGGCAGCACATACACTAAGGTTGGAACAATAGAAATAACATTAGCGTGGGCCCTATGCAAGGGTGACACATTTATAAAGTGTTCCCTATTTTTATTTATTTTTGAGGTAGAGTCTCTTACCCCAGGCTAGAGTGCTGTGGTGTCATCAGAGCTCACAGCAATCTCACACTCCTTGGATTCAAATGATCCTCTTGCCTAAACCTCCCATGTAGTTGGGATTACAGGCACCCTTTAAAACACCCAGCTAATTTTGCTATTTTTAGTGGAGATGAGGTCTCATTCTTGCTCAAGCTCAGAGCTCCTAAGCTTAAGTGCTCCTTCTGTCTCAGCCTTCCAGAGTGCTAGGATTACATATAGGCATGAGCCACTGTGCCTGGCCATGTTGCCTATTTTTAAAATGCCTAAGGTGATGGATATCCCAGTTACCCTGATTTGATTAATTCACATTGTGTGCCTGTAACAAAACATCACATGTACCCTATGAAGATATACAAGTATAGGGCCAGGAGCAGTGGATCATGCCTATAATCCCAGTACTCTGGAAAACCAAGGTGAGTGGATCACCTGAGCTCCGGAGTTCAAGATCACCTTGAGCAAGAGTGAGACACTATCACTACGAAAAACAGAAAAACTAGCTTGCCGTTGTGGTGGGTACCTGTAGTCCCAGCCACTTGGGAGGCTGAGGCAAGGGGGATTGCCCAAGAGTTGGAAGCTGCTGTGAACTAGGATGCCAAGGAACTCTACCCAGGGCACAGAGTGAGACTTTGTCTCAAAAAATAAATAAAAGAGAAACATAATAATGCATATAATTACAACAAATGTAGACTCTTACCTTGGATACAGAAAAAAACAAATTGTTTAACATCTATGCTTCTATTTCATTATTGAAAAGTAAGTCTCCAAATGTATTGATTGAAAGACGAAACTCTAGATTTGTATTCAGTAAATTTGTCATATTTATCTGTCACCCCACAATTTTCCTCATCTCAGACATGGCAACTCAGTTGCTTTAGCCATCAACTGTCACTCTTATAAACCAAATCTGTTCTGGTATGAAATCCTCTTAAGTCAGCTGTTCTCAACCTGTGGGTTTCGACCTGCAGGAACTGTATTAAAGGGTCGTGGCATTAGGAAGGTTGAGAACCACTGCTCTAAGTTATACTTTGAAAGAATGGTAGGTAGTAGTCACAGTGGGACCACCTTTAGCTCTCTTAACTCTTAAATTTCTACTCCTTTACCCCAGCCACAACTGGCCTACTTGGTATTTCCTGAACTTGCCATCTAGTTCCCCCACTTAACCCTCCAAAAAACCATAGAATCTTAGCATTTGCTTTCTTTCTACTTGGAATATTTTCCCTCCAGATATGTGCATCATTCACTCTCATCTCTTTTAGATATTTGCCTATCCATTCTGTCTTAATGTGTCTGTATAGAATATTCTTCCTTAGCTTGGATTACTGTCTGTTATATAATGTATCATTTATTTTATGTTTGTTCAACTCTCCCACTAAAAATAAATAAATAAAATTGATGATAGCAGAGGATTTTCATTTTTATGTGTTTTGTGCCTTGTAGTCTCTAATTGTTGACGGTAGGATCCAGCATATATAGTTGGTACTAAATAAGTATCTGGTCAGTTAATTTCTAATGATAGTTACCTGTTGAGTTCCTATTCTAAGCATTATACTTAAGTCTTCTGACTTCACACCGCAAGTTCTTTTTTTTTTTTTTTTTTTTTTATTATTTATTTATTTGGAGATAGACCCTCAAGCTGTCACCCTGGGTAGAGTTCTGTGGCATCACAGCTCACAGCAACCTCCAATTCCTGGGCTCAAGCGAGTCTCCTGCCTCCGCCTCCCAAGTAACTGGGACTATAGGCGCCCCCCACAACGCCCTGCCATTTTTTTTGGTTACAGCCGTCATTGTTGTTTTGTTTGGCGGGCTCAGGCTGGATTCGAACCCGCCAGTTCAGGTATACGTGGCTGGCGCCTTAGCCGCTTGAGCCACAGGCGCCGAGCCCAGACTGCAAGTTCTTAACCATTTCTAATGTAATAGATTCTTTTCCCAGAAAAAGCTGGAGATCAAGTGATCTTTGTTGGTTTTTTTTTTTTTTTTTTACAAGTTTTTGACTGGGGCTGGGTTTGAACCTGCCACCTCTGGTATATGGGGCTGGTACCCTACTCCTTTGAGCCACAGATGCCATGATCTTTGTTTTTAATCATGATTTCTGTACCTCCTTGTGTGAGAATATTAAATTACTTCTCTCTGAGCTTGATATCACATGTAAAGTTAATGGTTTTGGATAATGTAGACCTTGAAGGACCTGTCAAGTTATAAAATGAACATACTAAACATTGATAGCTGGTGTTAGTGACAGAAAAAATGGACTCAAAAGTTTTGGGAAGGAATAAGGTTGATACACTGTTAACTGGTTGTACCTTTATGCTTGCCGTTTATTTAGTTGAAGAGGAAGAGGAAGAAGAAGAAGAAGTGGTAGAAGAGGAGGAGACATCTGTGAAGAAGAAGAAGAAAAAGGATAAAAAGAAACACATTAAGGAAGAACCGCTTTCTGAGGAAGAGCCATGTACCAGCACAGCAATTCCTGTATGTCTGTTTGTATATACCAGTCCACTTTTGGCCTGGTCAGGATCTTCATTTTTTAATCTATTCTTTGCATCAGAAATGAGTAGGCTTTTTGTTTGTTTGTTGGAGACAAGAGTCTCACTTTCACCCCTGGTGCCTCACAGCAATCTCAAACTTTCGGACTTAGGTGACTTTCTTGCCTCAGCCTCCCAAGTAACTGGGACTATAGGCGCCCGCCACAATGCCCGGCTATTTTTATAAATGGGGTCTCTTGCTCTTGTTCAGGCTGGTTTTGAACCTGTGTGCTCAGGCAAGCCACTCGCCTCAGCCTCCCAAAGTGCTAGGATTATAGGCGTGAGCCACCATGCCTGGCCAGGAATGAGTAGGTTTTTTGTTTGTTTCTTTGTTTTGAGACAGAATCTCAAGCTGTTAACCTGGGTAGAGTGCCATGGCGTCATACCTCTTGGCAACCTCCAACTCTGGCTCAAGCAATCCTCCTGCCTCAGTTTTTCTGTTTTTAGTTTTTCTCACTTTTGCTCAGGTTGGTCTCAAACTCAGGAGTTCAAGCAATCCACCCACCTCAGCCTCCCAGAGTACTCGGATTGCAGGCGTGGACCACTGTGCCGCTTTTTTCTTTTCTTTTCTTTTCTTTTCTTTTCTTTTCTTTTCTTTTTTATTTTTGTGACAGAGTCTCATTTGATCACTCTTAGTAAGGTGCCATGGCGTTTTAGCTCACAGCAACCTCACATTCTTGGGTTCAAGTGATCCTCTTGCCTCAGCCCCCCAGTGCCCACCATAAAAAGCCATTGCCCACATCTAGAATCTTAGAATATGATTTGTTAAAGCTCACTTTTACAGATGTGGTTTTTATATATTTTAAAAATCTTTCCACCAGGTACATCTTCGAGGAAAATTGTTTTGCATTTTCTAGGGAAAAATTTTAGCCATATAATTACAGCTCTTTGAATAGCATTCTTGTTTGTTATTTCCAGAGTCCAGAGAAAAAGAAGAAAAAGAAAAAGAAGAAAGAGAATCAGGACTAAAGAAGGGATTCATAATCGTATCGCCTGGACACATCATGCTTATGATTCAGTTGGGAGTATACCAGACATGCTATCTGGTGTATGCTCTCTAGTATACATAATGCAGGGACAGTTGAATGAAAGTGATTAATTATCTATAACTTTTAAAAGAACTTATTTGTGTCTTGCCATCAACTCTGTTATCCATATTATGTCATCATTTCTTAGAGTCTTTGATAACACAAATAAAATGTTCTTTGTATTTTAAGGCAGTTCTGTGATCTCTTTATATTTTAAGCAGAGACTCTTTAGCTCTTTCTATATATGGCTCCTGGTGATTATTGTTTGGGTAATTATAGCTGAAAAGTGAGAGTTGTTAGTGGTTAATTTGAAATTTAGCCTTCTGGAAGGTAGTGGTTAGAACAATTCAAGAAATTTGATCTAATATGTTTCTCTTGCCTTTTTGGACTATTTTTTGTTCTGCCTCTTTATTTAAATAAATAAAGATTTGAATAATCTTTATTTAAATTTATTATTATTATTATTATTTTTTTTTTTTTTAGTTTTTGAGAGAGCCTCAAGCTGTTGCCCTGGACAGAGTGCCGTGGCATCACAGCTCACAGCAACCTCCAATTCCTGGGCTCAA
>CAUYRH010133113.1:0-37626 GCA_963574655.1 Perodicticus potto
CAACCTCAAATTCTTGGGCTTAAGTGATTCTCTTGCCTCAGCCTCCCAAGTAGCTGAGACCACAGGCTCCCACCACAACACTTGGCTATTTTTTTGTTATTGTTGTTTAGCAGGCCCTGGCCAGGTTCAAACCCACCAGCCTCAGTGCATGTGGCCGGAGACCTAACCACTGAGCTATGAGCGCCAAGCCCATAGATCCTAACTATTGATGGGTGCTCTGAAAACGCAGCCCACCTCCACGGATGGCTTTTGAGCACTCCTGGGAGCAGTAGAGACAAAGAGTCTGATTCTATCTGTCTAGGTCTCCTTCCCCCACCTTTTTTTTTTGGCTGCCTCAAAGCCTTTTGAGAAGATCAGCAGGATATAAATTATGAAATTATGATTCCTGGTATCATATCACTAACACACATTCTATAATCTCTGACACAGGAAAAGGGATACAAAGGACAGAATGGGTGACAAATCCATAACACTGGACCACGAGCCCTCACTCGGTTTCTGCAGTCACCTGTCAAATATATCCACGCAATCAGATCAGCCTCTCTCCCCTCCCTCCTGCCCGTCCAAACACCATCGAGTAGGAACCGTATATACAGAAAAGGAAGGAAAAGTATACCATCTTCAAACTCAGAAGGAAGAAAGACCCTAGGCTTGTAAAATGAGGCACTGGCTAAGAGCGCTCCTGGGGTCCCTCTCAGCTCTAAGGTTTAGAGACTGTAAATTCATTACAACGTATTATCTACTACTTTGTGCCCTCCAGACAGATTTCCCTTCTTGTTAACGCAAGACTCCGGGTTGATAATACAGCAGGACATTGGGCTGTATTTCAAGGGACATGTAATAAGACCACTGTACAGTCACAGACGCCCTTTCTCTGAAGAACACCTCTATTCACTCAGTGGGACTTCAGACATTCCATCATAATGACGAAGACGACAAATGTGATTTCCAAGCCCTGTCCTGTTTACTGATGAGCAGTCTCTCAACGCCCCGCCCGTGTACGCCCTCCACCACAGTGAAGACCTAATTTAGACAGAGGCAAGTTAGCTCTGTGGGGTGAAATGCATTAACCAAGTCTCCCAAACACCACAAATCTAATTAACTGAAAATCAAAATCGCAAAGCTGCCGAAAAAGATTTCCACGGAAGAAGTCTCCCAAGGATTGAAGGAAAGTTGTGGGTCATGTGACCCGCCTAATCCAAGTCCGGCCACTAAACTGGGATAAATGCTGTTTGCGTTTGTTGGTTTTTTCCACTGATGTTTGTTTTCTCTAGATCACCTTTATCACTAGTGGGCTTTAGAGAGCTTATCTGCTGCATGCAACAGCCATGAACAGCATCCTTTCCGAGGGATGGGTCCAGCCTTCAAGAACCTTCCGTGCTACGGGAGATAAGAATACACACCATTTGCAGGCAACGTGGTCGGGAACGCCTCTCCTACTCCTGCACATCTGTCCATCTCCCCAACACCTCCTCACCCAAGAAATGCTGCCAGGAGTGGGGTCCTATGTCCCCACCTGAGGTCCTTGAGATGACAGAGACACACTCAAGTCAGAGCCCTGCCACACAACGGCAGGTTAACTGGGCCTGAGTTTGCCCTTCCCTCCTCTGACCTGCCCCTGGGAAAGACCACAGGACAGCCCAGGATCCAGGCGGGAGCTCCTGCTCTTGGTAAAGGGGGGACTGGAGACGGTTTCTGCCCCTTCCACTCTGCACCATACTTCTACTTTTACTCTCCCAGGCTGCCCAAATCTGGTTCTCAACCCAACCCAGGCACAGCCTCTTCCAGTTGCCTGGATGTGCCCAGGCAGGCCCATCTCTTTGGTCACCCTTTGAGACCCTAGGGTTTCCTGACCTGCTCCTCTGCCCAACTGCATCTTCACGTCCGGCACCTCAATTGCTCATCGAAGATGCCCATAAACGTGAACCAGACAGGACCTCACCTTTGTAGCAGTAACTTCCCAGCAAGTTCTCCAGCCCAAGCCAGGGCCCACTGAGCCTCCCCTACTCTTGCTTCCCTCTTGGCAGCCAAGGATAATCACTGTTTTGAGCTGGGTTTTTGTTTTTATTGTGTGAGAGTTTTCTTTAAGCCACTATATTGAAATGCAAACTGCCAGGTGTTAAAAATGCTGCCCCCAGCCCTACCAGGCAGCTGGTTTCTACAGACTAGCATTTATCATATTTGCAGTAAATACACAAAAGGTCTTCAATTCAGAACCAGGAAGAGAAAGTAATTCTTTTGTCAAAAGGCAACGGTAACTAAACACTGGGCAAGGAGCGAAGGCAGATTCGGACTGTTGCTTTCCCATCCTCCAGGGTGTGGACATGTTTTATGCTGGAAGAGCTGACCAAACAGAACCAGACTAGCACATTCTAAACGTGTATTACAGACCAAGCACTTGCAAAAACCCATAGGGTTTAAATTCAGTGCAGGCCAAAGGAGGGCTGACAGCCTATGTGAGACCTGGAAAAAGGAATGGCCACCTTTGCAAAGGGGAAATCTTAACCCCCATTTGGAACTAAGACAGTGTGCCCTGGAAACCTGTGTTCACAGGAAGAAGGATAGGAAACAGGTCCATTAATTCATACAAATATAAAATACTGAAACCCTTTATGTGCAAAGAGCAGAGAGGAGGGAGTCAAGTTAAAAGTTAAGGTAGACTCCAATCCCAGGCATCTGAAGAACGGCCCAGGCATCTTCATAGAATTTTTTTTTTCTTTTTCACACAGAACCTGAAATATGAAAGGGTCACCTTTTCTGTGGGGTCAATTTATATGCTGAAGTCTGCAGGGCTTGCTTTTTTGAAGGTTATGAGGCTGCCCAGCCTTGAAACTCCAGCTGGCACTTTCTCTCTCCTCCAGCACCTCCCCAGGGGAGCCCTCCCCCACCTGGGTCCCCCGGGTGCCTGCAGCCTTGAGCCCAGAAGTCAACCCCCACCTGAGCCTCTCAAACCCACCAGGTTTCCTTGGCAGTTTCAAAACAGAAAACTTCAGAAGGAAGTATATAGAGAGAAGCAGGGATTGCTGCACAACCCCAAACGGGCTTCAAATTCAAGGCATCTTCCTTCCTACAAAATTGTCTTCAGGCCCCAAGAAGCTATAAAAGTGCAGCTCTCCTGACAACATGCTCTCTGACAGCAGAGACAGGGGCCCCAGCCCACACACTGCACTGGACTAGCTGCTGGTCAGGCTGCTGGGACCTGCCTCCATCTCCTACCTGACTTTGCGGCAGGGCAGGACACTTGTCTCCAGAGAAAGCAGGAATCAGAGGCAGTAACCCCACAGCTTTCCTTCTCTCTCCCAGCCCTCCCACTTCCCTTGAGACGAGGGCAGAGGGCACCGCAGCACCCACCCCTAGCAGTTAGGGTTCCTTTTAAGCACCTCCCCAAGAACCTCTTAGAACAGTGGTGAGTCTTTTACTACATGTGGTGCTGCTGTGATTTCTCTCTTTTGTCTATTATTATCCTTTGCAAATAGGGATTTCAAAATCCACAGAGCCCTGCTCCTGGCAAAGAAGCACCTGCATCCCCAAGCTGTTCTAGAGAGACTCAGAACCTCTTTTTCACCTGCCAAAAAGTCACCATAGACTCAATGCATCATCGACACCCATGACTGGTCTACATCGGCTAAAGCTCTTCTGTAGGTTTTGTGAAAACTCCCAGGCACAAGCCACCAGTGGGCCCAAAAGCCTGATTTTTTACAAAAATAATGCTAGTAAGAGCAACAAGAGCCGCCCTGCATTAAGTATCTACTGTTCTAGGCACTCCAGGAACTTGACATTTACGACACAGAAACTCTTCGGATCCAACATTGTTAAACAGACATCAACATTCCATTCAAAAAGAAATGTTTTATTCTCTTTATATTGACAAGAAAAATAAGGTGAAAAAGCACAACCACTTTACCCAGGGTGCCCAGAGGCAGAAAAGGAATTGAAGTCAGGTCTGCTGACGCCAAGGCACTCTGTAGTGGTGCCGCCTCACCTAGAAAGGTGCTCGGGCCTCTCCCTGTCCACCCTCCACCTGCACAGCATCTGGGTGGGAGAGAGGGGCAGGCAAGCAGAGCGCTTGCTACTATCTCCATCGCTCTGGTGGGTAAACTGAGGCCCAGCAAAGAAAGGAAGTGCCCTTAACCTCCCTGTGGTTCACATACAAGAAGACAAGGTCTCCAGCGACCTGGGCTCTCTACTGAGCTCTGCTCTTAGACCTGCTGCCATGCCCAGGAGCCCTGTTCCCAGTATTCGGGAAGACGGGCAATATGCCAGCCACCCCCCAGGCCCACCCCAGCAGCAATCCTCCAAGAGGCAGCACTGCGGTTCCCAGTCCAGGATGTAGAAGTGGACTATGGGTCCAGGCACACCTGCTGGGCCCAAAAGAGGAAGGATACAGGACCTCGAAGGGCCCAGTGTGCCCCTCCCACCCAGCCTGGTCTGAACTGACCCATAAACGCCAGTTCACCCACCACCAGCTTGCCAGGACAGAGGCTGAAGCCCAGTGGACACAGACCACTCTGCCCACACCTTGCAGCCAGCCCAGGTCTACTGGTGACTAACAGCACTCCATTTTGCCCTCAAGAACCCTCCTGCCACCGAGCTGTGACTTCCTCTCTCCTCCGCTCTGGCTGTCATGCATGAAGACTCCCCAAGCGGGCCCTCCCTGCGTCCTCTCCCCCAACTGCTTCTTCCTGAGCTGGATCTCAGAGAACTGCCACGTGACCATCTGGTGCCAACACCTGCTTTTCAGAGAAGGAATTCCCCTCAAGGACGATCAAGTCACAAAGACTAAATCCTTGTTTATGTGTGCAAACATTTCCTAGTATTTATGACAGGCACCCCTCCTTCCACATTATACACACACACAATGCATAGAACACGGACGAATTCTCCCCGCGTGGATCCGTGTTATTAGACACTTTTCCCCACAGTAGGGATATGTAACAAGTGGCTGATAGAGGATTAAAAGCACTTATTCTGCACGACCATCCTGGAAGCTGACTGGTAGCGGAGGGGGAATATGAGCTGTCAGAAAGCCCAAAGCAATTTCAGAATAAAACTGACACCAGGCAGCACGATCCAAGTAACAAGAGGAGGCTGCTCTGAACACAGCTCCAGTTCGTAAGTAACAGAGAAGCACGTACAAGTTGCTTAGCCCCAAACTTGAAGCTAATTTCCTGTGATTACGCTCAGTAGAACAGATGATCTATAGGATTGTTTATGCTCAAAGAAGTCTCTATAAAGTGCATTTTCATTTATTAAAGAAGGCTAACATTTCTTTTCTAAGGCTTTTCTCCAGTCCACAGAAAACCCAGGCTGACATGAGGAAGAGGACCCAGTCACAGCCTGTAGGACTGCACAGGCTAATGGCTGAGGTGGTGGTGTCCCCCCACTCTGATGAAAATACAGGCGGACCTCAACCTGAGAAACCTGCCAGGTGACAGCTCGGTGACCTTGGCCAAGCACCAGGCTTTAGTTTCCTCAGTGGTAGCTGGGATAAATAAAATAGCCCAATTGTACCCAGCCCCTATGGGCACTGAAATTTCCTTCCTTTCATGATTAACAATAAAAATCCAACCTATAAGAAGGGTCTCACCCTCCAGGGCAATATAGAAGTGGGAGGTAGAGGGGCTGTACCTTCCTTAGGAGCCGTCTTAGAGAAGACAACCCCAAGAATGGTGTCCCCCGGGCCACACCAAGGAAGAAAAGGAGAGCCTCCCAAGAACCCCAGGGCTCATCCCCATGGGAAGTAGCCACCTACCCACACCAACCAATGCTGGGGTGATGTCCTGACAAGGTAAGGAGTCTTCTGAAGTAATATGCTGAAGAGGAAGGCCAGGGATTAGAGTTGGCCCAATATGGGTCTGAATCACAACCTCTCAGTAGGCATTCAATAAAAATCTGCCTGGTGAATTCTGGGTAAGCCACTTAGTACTAAGCTTCTGTTTGCTCATCATTAACATGGGGCAATTAAAAGTGCTTCACCAGATTTAAACAGAAAGTAAGTTTATCAAAAACTACGCATATGGGACCCGGCATGGTGGCTCACACCTGTAATCCTAGCACTCTGGGAGGCCAAGGCAGGTGGATCACTTGAGCTCATGAGTTCAAGACCAACCTGAGCAAGAGTGAAACCCTGTCTCTTTAAAAAACAAAAAAATAGCCACACATTGTGGCAGGCACCTATAGTCTTAGCTACTTGGGAGTCTGAGGCAAGAGTTTGAGGATGCTGTGAGCTATGACACCACAGCACTCTACCGAGCCCAACAAAGTGAGACTCTGTGTCAAAAAGTAAAATATAAAAAAGGCCAGGGCACGGTGGCTCACACCTAGAATCCTAGCACTCTGGAAGGTGGAGGCAGGTGGACTGCCTGAGCAAGAACAAGAGCCTGTCTTGGCCAATAGCCAGGCATTGGTCCTAGCTGCTCAGGAGGCTGGGGCAGGAGGATCCCTTAAGCCCAAGAGTTTAAGATTGCTGTGAGCTATGACAACATCGCACTCTATGGAGGATGACAAAGTGAGACTCTGTCTCAAAAAGTATATCTACTTATATGCATATGAAAGAGCTTGGTACTTAGAAGGGAACTAGCACTTCTAATCTCTTCTGTGCTAGGAATGTTCTATTATCTCATTTAATCTTGAAACAGCCATGGGCAATGGTGTTGATGGTCATCATTGCCACCGTTAACAGTGTCTGATGTACCTCGCATGACTTACTCCATGCCAGACACGTCATTGCATTTAATCCTTATGACCAGTTGAGAAGTAGACGGCATCCCTCTACTATTACAAATGAGGAACCTGCAATCCAACAGCTAATCAAGGATGGAACCAGGACTCCAACTCAGGTCCATCAGGCCACAAAGACACAAAACCCCATCCCTGCTCAGTGAATACAGATGCCTCACTCACTCTTCACACACTGACTAAGCATCTTCCACGTGTCAGGCTCCAGGGAAGGCAGGGAACAGAGCAGAGAACAAGACAGACGCTGCCCCTGCTCTCATACAGGTTACGGTCTAACAGAGAGAAAGACAATCGAACAAGCAAGTCCAATGAGGGGGGGTGTATTAGTCAGGGTTCTCCAGAGAGACTGAAGCCACAGGAGAGCGCGACAGACACAGAGAGGTTAATTTATCGTAAGCAGTTGGCTTATGATTGTGGGGTTGGCAAGTCTGAGACTCCTAGGGCAGGAGAGCAGGCTGGAAATTCAGAGGCTATGCCCCAATCCAGGGGCTCATCTGCTTCCTCCTTGGGAAACCTTGGCCTTGGTCATGGTTCTTAAGGTCTTCAATGGTTGGATAAGGCCCACCCACATCACGGCAGGTAATGTGCTTTACTTAAAGTCAACTGATTATGAACGCTAATCACATCACAGACACCTGCACAGCAATTCCTAGAATAGGGTTTCGCCAAACAATTGGATGCCCGGAGACCCAGCCAAGCTGACACAGAAAATCAACGAACACAGGGGATTGTATGAAGTGTTAGGAAACAGGGGGAAAGCCTAAGGATTTAAGAAATGTTGAAGGATACAATAAGCAGGCATTGGAGGCTCAAACTGTTCCTCAAAACTGTGCACATTTATTTATCAAAGGCCAAGTCCTCATATAAATATCCTGGGACCCCTTAGTTAAAGGAGCTCCAATGAATCCTTCTGAGAACCGAATAATTACTTAACCCATCCATTTGCTTTTTAATAGGATATGGGTATCTTCACACCACATTTTCATCAAGTGAGACACCGGTGTGTGCAGTCGATAATATTACAGCCGGCAGCATCGTCCCTCAACAGCAACGAGAAGAAGGGATTGTGTATACACCGAACTGCCCCCAGGTGGCCCCTTTCCTGGGAACAGGTGTCACAGAATCTCCTTCCTGCCCATCCACTTAGGACAGCAGTTCTCAACCTGTGGGTCGGGACCCCCATGAACTGTATTAAAGGGTCATAGCGTTAGGAAGGTTGAGAGCCCCTGACTTAGGACAAATGGCAGCATCACTCTCGAATCCTCCAACCTCATCTTCACTCCAGACAGCTGCAGAACCTGGGTGGGAACTCATGGGTCTACACTGGGAAGTGGGAGGACACTGGGGTGGAGGTGGGGGGCTGTCTGCGAAAGACAACTACAAGAAGAGGTACACAGCTCGGCGCTGTGGCTCAAGCAGCTAAGGCGCCAACCACATACACCTGAGCTCGCGGGTTCGAATCCAGCCCGGGCCCGCCAAACATTGACGGCTGCAACCAAAAAATAGCCCGCCGTTGTGGCTGGCAACTGTAGTCCCAGCTACTTGGGAGGCAGAGGCCCAAGAATCGCTTAAGCCCAGAAGTTGGAGGTTGCTGTGACCTGCGATGCCACAGCACTCTACCCAGCGGGACAGCTTGAGGCTCTGTCTCAAAAAAAAAAGAAGAGGTAGACAGAACTCTGTTGCTCAATCCCTGTAAGGCCATCATTTTGGTGAAACTGCAGATGAGCCTAACTTTTTAACAAGCATCTCTCAGTGGGAATGTCTCTCTCCTTCTCATTAGTAGGCAGGGAGGGCTCTTTTGCCCAGACAGCAGTGAACTCCAAGCCCAGAAGGCCTGCAGGTGGTAAGGGACAAGCAGAAGGGAACACAAGAGGCAGCCAGATAAGCTCTTGCTCATCAGCCGGATGAACCAGTGGGACCTGATCCAGTGTCCCTAGAGGCCAGCGTCCTTTCCCCAGCCCCCCAGAAGGCAGCAGCCAGGCATTTCTCTACTCTGTCTGGATGGCCAGAAAGCAAGACCAGGTCAGGGATCCTGGCCAGTTTTATTCACTGACCGTCCCTGGGGCACAAGGCACACATGTGATAAATAACCTGTTGAATGAACAAGTGGATCTAGACCCCGATCAGCCAATACATCCTCTTTAAATATAGATAGAACAAAGGATTTGAAATGCTTTTCTAGTAAGAAGTGACAGTTTGCACAGAGCCTTTCACACCATCTTGTGGGTCATGCTACCTATTAAAAACAAGGAGAAGAGGATCCAGGGAAAGCCAACTGAATGGGAGATGAGGAACAGACAGGCAACCCCAGCCCCCTTGGCAGTGGAGTTCTGGCCTTACGCACGTCAGTTTCGCCCTGTGTATCAGATTCCTCGTCTGTAAATGGGAACGCATCCTTAAGGGCTGCTGTGAGGGCTAGCTTCACACACCTCGGCTTCCTTGCCCCTTCTGGAACCTCCTGATCTCAAAGGCACAGAGCCGGCTGCCCAGCACCTCGTCAGCAGTACGCGCAATTATCAGCGTGTGTTTTGACTGCGTTAGCCAAGCCTCTGGCCCTGGCTGCTGGAGGCCTTGCTGGCGTGGCAGCAAATTCTTTTCCCAGAAGATTAATTTATTAACTCTTCCTGAAAGCTGTTTTGTGTTTTTTGTTGTTGTTGTTTGGAAGAAGAATACACAACTCGTTCCAGGTGAGCGCATGTCGCTAGGGAAAAAGAGCTCCAGGAAACAATCCCGCTCGGACCCTAAGGGCTCCGAGACCCCACCTGAATGGCTCACCCACCCAGGTCAGTACAGTCCCTCCTCTGAGCAAGGAGAAGGTGTCGCCACACAGACACAAGGTCCCTCTGGGCTGTCACTAAGGGACTGTGCACCCCGCACAAACCATAGTTCTGAACCCTAAACAAGGTGCCTTTCCTACAGGTGAGGCCTGCTTATGACTCTCTTCCCCAGCATCTACCTCCTGGTAACATTCCCCTGCCTGTGACTGCCTCTCCAGTGCTTGTCCCATTAGACTATAAGCTCCCTGAGGGCAAACATCTGGCTTGTCCTACTTTGGCTGTATCCCCATCCCCACAAAACACCCAGCACATAGTAGGTGCTCAATGCACACAGTAGGTGCTCCAAACGTGTTTGTTAAACTGAACTGGGATCCCAAAGGATGGGTTGCAAGGAATCTTCTGAAACTATACAAAACCCTGTGGGAGGGCTTCCTGTGGTTCTCAGTCAGCCTGGAGTAGCCACTTTTCTTGGAAAGAAGATCCACAGGTTTCATCAGATGCTCAAAGACGACTTAACCAAAAACAGCTGGAGACGGCTAACAACTGGTGAGCTCCCGGGTGGGAATTCTGGGGAAACTCTCAGGAGCTAACGTCTTATCCTGACAGTCAAGGTGCTCTGAGTATGGTCCCAACTATCTTTCTTTTTTTCTTTCTTTTTTTTTAAGAGACAGAGTCTTACTTTGTCAGTCTCAGTTGAGTACGGTGACATCACAGCTCACAGCAACCTCCAGCTCTTGAGCTTAGGCGATTCTCTTGCCTCAGCCTCCCAAGTAGCTGGGACTATAGGTGCCTGCCACAATGCCCGGCTATTTTTTTTTTTTGCAGTTTGGCCAGGGCCGGGTTCGAACCCACCACCCTCAGTATATGGGGCCAGGGCCCTACTCACTGAGCCACAGGTGCCGCCCCAAACTATCTGTCCTCCCCTTAGATAAACCTCCCCCTCCCTTCCTTCAAGCCTACCTTTCCTACTCCTACTCATTCAAGTGGCTCCCTCAAGGCCACCTCCTCTGAGAGGTCCTCCAAAAGCTCCCAAAGAGAGCCGGTGCTCCTACCCACTTCTGGTAATTAACCAGGTGCCCCCCCCTCGTGTATGACACCCATTACTTTAGTGAACTACTATTTACACCTTGGGTAGTTATATTCTAACAGTATCTCACAACAGGTTGTAAGCTTCTCTTTTTTTTTTTGGCCGGGGCTGGGTTTGAACCCACCACCTCCGGCCTATGGGGCCGGAGCCCTACTCACTGAGCCACAGGCACCGCCCCAGGGTGTAAATTTCTTGATGGCAGAGACCAGCGTCTTCCTCAGAGTGCCCATCATATTAGAAACTCAACCAATTTAAATGCTGACAGTGGTCCCATCAGAGCGGTGTGATAAAATAACAGACCGCCAAGGCCAGGCTTATTTTAGTCAAGTCTTTTTCTTGTACAGCAATAATACGAGAATTTTTTAAAACACCTACTATCCCATCACACACACAAAATCAACTGTTATTATTTTTCCCCTTTCCCTCCTGGACCTTGTCCATAAACACAGGTAATATTTATATAGTTGTACTCATTATAAAAATATGATGATAGCCTCTGAATTTTTTCCCTCTTAACATTGTGTTTCTAAACATGCTTTCGCTTGGGACTGAAAGCCTATATTTTGTCCTGCAATTCTCCTCCTGGGGTTACTAGAACAACCAACCCAGCATATGTCAAGCTGTGCAATTCCATTCTTTCATAACAGAACTTTTTTTTTCCTTCCATAGGCAGCTTCTCTTCCCCAGGTGTTAAACCAGATTTTCCTTCTCGTTTTCCAGAACATCAAAGGTATATTTTCACATGAAAGCACTCAAGCTTCAGCCATAGCAGGATCCTCCCTGGCCAATGGGTCCCTCGCACAGATTCAGAAACTTCCCTTTGAACACCCAACGGGGACTCCTGTGCTCCAACAATCCTCCCCTGCCTTGCTGGGGCCTGGTCCCTTTTCCCTCCCTACTAAAAGTGTGTTGCTGTCTCTCCCTCCCTCCCCAGTGACTCCCCAAGCCACTCCCTCACCCAGGATCTGCTGCCACAAAACACTCCAGGGGACTCTGCCTGAACTCTTATTTATTTGCCTATTGACATCAAAAGAAACAACAGGACAAAGCCCATTTGCTGTCACCCATGAGCTTTTAATAAAATAAAATGTCCATAGGACCAGGCCTCAGCTGGGTTCTCAAAATGTAATAAAACCCCCAAAATGTGTTGCACGCCAACAAGATACTCCTCAAATTCTCAAAATAAATGAAAAAAATTATCTGATTCTGTCCCAAGGCAAGAAAACTGCATTGGGGAAGACACCTCCTACCAAAACAGATGATTTTCTGTCATTTCATAAGTGTGTTTAAATGTGTGCAGATTCCTTTCCCTAAAGCATAAGCATGAACATAAATACAGTCGTATAGACGTAAGCTCTAGCGTCGGATAGTATACCAGAGTGACTACAGTTAATCATTTATTGTCTATTTCAAATATCTAAAGGAAAAGAATTAAAACGTTGCCCACACAAAGAAAGATAAGCATGTGAGACGATGGATATGTCCCAATCACTTTGGTTTTGTACTCAAATATCAAAACATCTCCAGCACCCCAAACGATATACAATTTCTGTATTAATAATAAGTAAATAATAAGCATAACTATTCAACCTCATTAGTGGTTAGGGAAATGCACATTAAAACCACAGGGAGCCCAGCTTGGTGGCTCACACCTATAATCCTAGCACTTTGGGAGGCAGAAGCAGGAGAATCGCTTGAGGTCAGCCGTTTGAGACCAGCCTGAGCAACACAATGAGACACTATCTCTACAAAAACAAAAAACTAAGCCCAGCACAGTGGCTCACGTCTGTACGGGCAGCACTCTAGGAGGCTGAGTCGGGCAGACTGATTGAGCTCAGGAGTTTGAGATCAGCCTGACCAAGAGCAAAACTCCATCTCTACTAAAAATGAAAAACTGAGGCAAAAAGATCACTTGAGCCCGAGAGTTTGAGGTTGCTGTGAGCTCTGATGCCACAGCACTCTACCCAGTATGACAGAGTACAACTCTGTCTCAAAAAAAAAAAGAAACACAACAACCCCACAAGATTGGCAGCATTTTTAAAATCTGATAATATATTATAATATTTGAGCAATGAAGACTAGTATGTATTGGATGGGTGTGGTGGCTCCTGCCTGTAATCCTGGCACTTGGGAGGCCAAGGCAGGTGGCTTGCATGAGCTCACAGGGTCGAGACCAGCCTAAGCCAGAGCGAGACCTCGTCTCTAAAACCAGCCCAGCACTGTGGTGTGCGCCTGTAGTCCCAGCTACTCGGGAGGCCGAGGCAAGAGGATCAGTTGAACCTACGAGTTTGAGGTTACTGTGAGCTGTAACGCCACAGCACTCTCCCAAGGGTGACAAAGGGAGACTCAGTCTCAAAAGAAAACTAGAATGTACTAGTAATGGTTCAACTGCTGCAAGAAGAGGGCCTTCAGAATACAATCAAATTTCTAGTCAAGTCCAAGTTGTACAAAACCCGTCACCGGGCAATCTGACTCCTAGACAGATACACACTCTGATAAACTCTCGTATCTATACACCAGGAGATCTGTACGAGAATATTCACACTGCAACACTGTTTGAGCCAGCCAAAACCAATAAAAACCAATAACCTAATTGTCCTTTCACAGGAGAAGAGACAAACATGGTAACCCGTTCCTACAAAGAGCACCACACAGCATCGAGAAGAAATGAACTGCAGCTACACACGCGGACGTGAATGGATGCCACAAACTCTGAACTGAATGAAAAAGGGTTCTTATGCAAGGGTGAAAGGCAGGCGAAGCTAACCAGGCTGGGAGGGCAGGCAGGTGACACTCGGAACAAACACAGGCGTCAAAAGTACTGGCAACATTCCACTCCGAGTGTTCAACCTTACTCAGACATCTCACGTGTTTTCGTACATCGGCAACATTTTCTATGTGGGGCAGGAAAACGAAACGAAACTCAAGTTACACACGTCTTCTCCCAGGGCCATCGTTTTTCCTCTGGGACCTCTCCGTTCTCTCTGCAGAATAGTACTTGTGAAGGGCTCTCAGTACTTACTACCACCTTTTTTCCCTTGAGTCCCAAACTTCTTCAAGAAGATGCAAAACCGAAAGGGGAATAGATCTGTTCATACCACAGAGCAAGGATCTATTCTAGAAAAGTCTCTGCATCCGCACAGCTAACTGAGGTTGCAACAACAAAGATAAAGTTTTCAGGACGTGCTTCCTAATAAGGAAGGTCCCCACGTCTGAGCACGACCCACTGCTGTGCCTCTCACAGAAAACAAGTAAGAGTTTCCAGAGACTTACCAGGACCCAAAAAGTCGGAGACAGACTGTCCCTGCTCCACAAGCGCATGACGTGACAGGCCAGGCCTCCCGTGGAGCACTGCCCACAAAGGGGTTCCTTCTTTAACAAACACTTTCGAAGGCTTCACCTTCTTTTCAACACCTCCAAATTCCCAGTCCTGTTCTGTCCCGTTTATTCTTCTGTCTAATCTAACCAAATGCTCCCCGCATCACTATTTCCCCCTCCACTTCAGGAAACCCTAAAAGCTGCTGGTGGCCAAATGTTGTCCTGCCCCTGCTCCTCCTACTTCACCCTTGATCCTCCACCCAAGGGTTTGAACTCACCCGCACCACCTGAGGACACCCCCAGACCTCGAGTCATCTTCTTGAGCTCCCAAGAGCCAAGCCCTGCCCTGCCATTCCTGCTTCCACCCAGGCTGGGTGATCTAGGGTTCTTTTTTTGTTTGTTTGTTTGTTTGTTTTTGTTTTTTTGCAGTTTGGCCAAGGCCAGGCTTGAACCTGCCATCTTCGGTATATGGGGCCGGCGCCCTACTCACTGAGCCACAGGTGCTGCCCTGGGTGATCTAGGTTCTATTTCCACCCTCTGTCTCCCAGCTCATGAACTGGACGTGTTCTGAACCAAGTCACCTGATCTAATATATAGGAGTCCCCCCTTATCTGTGGGGGGCATGCGTTCCAAGACCTCTAGCGGCTGCCTGAAACTGCAGCAAACACTATATATTCTATGTTTTTTTACATACCTATGATAAAGTTTAATTTATAAATTAAGTACAGTAAGAGATTAACAATAATAAAGTAGAACTATTATAGCAATACATATTGCAATACAAGTCAAGACTGTGGTCTCTCTCAAAATGCCCTACTGTATCGGACTCACCTATTTTTGGACTGCAGTTGATGGCAGATAACCGAAATCGTGGAAAGTATAACAATAACAATACACACCCACTTCATATTCACGGGGTGCCTAACACTGTGCGGTCAACATGTGAGCCACCAGAAAAGAGTGACACAGTCCCCCTAAGAATATCCATGCAAAGCTATTTTACTAACTAATAAAACTATACTCAAACTATGTCCAATGAGATCTCATACTTGTAAATCATAATATATATGTAGTATACACAAAAAAAATATGGAGGAAGGTGTTCTAAGTCGCTAGCAGTGATAGTTGTGTGGAGGTAGCCCAAGGGAAATCTTTACATTCGATCCCATAAATTCTCCAATTTTTTTAAAGATGAACATGCATTATTTATGTAATTGGAAAAATTTTTTTAG
The DNA here is from genome assembly GCA_963574655.1 of Perodicticus potto. Classification (NCBI taxonomy): domain Eukaryota; kingdom Metazoa; phylum Chordata; class Mammalia; order Primates; family Lorisidae; genus Perodicticus; species Perodicticus potto. The sequence goes on from CAUYRH010133113.1 coordinate 15,153, forward strand.
TATGTTTTAAGAGAAAGGGAGCAAGACAGAAATTCCAACCCTCAGGAAGCTTCCAATCTGGCCGCTAGAGTGACAGTTAATACACCTGGAATGAGAGTGAACAAGAAAACGTAAACAATGCAATGACCTGTTCCTTACAGGCGACTGGGAGCAAGTCACAAGCTGCCAGCCATCCCTGCCAGACAAAGAATGCCAATAGAACAGGAGTGAGACCAGCTGGCTACCAGGTTCAGAAGCACGTGTGGGTAGCCCTGGGCCACACATTCCAAGAGTGGAGAAAGGCAGGGATGAGCTTGCAGAGGAAGGACTAGCCCCGAGCTCCCTGCATCCCCTTAAGCCTTTCCCAGTCCCCAAGGCAGAAATGGAATAATCTTTGTTTCCTACAGGTAGATCACTTTGAACACACAAAAACCAAATGCAGGGAAACCTGGTTTTACTGCCTTTTGTCTTATGGCACTTCACAGATACTGTGCTTTTTACAAACTTGAGGTTTATGGCAATCCTGCTTCCAGCAAGTCTACTGATGCAATTTTTCCAGCAGCATGAGCTCACGTAGAGTCTCTATGTCACATTTTGGTAACTGTCAAAAATATTGCAAACTGTCTCATCATTGTTACACCTGTTATGGTGATCTGTGATCTTTGATATTACTATTGTAATTGCTTTGGGGGTGCCAAAAACTGTGCCCATATGCGACAATTTAGTCAATAAATTGTGTTCTGACCTTGTCCCGCCTGGCCATTTCTCTCTCTCTCTCTCTCTCTTTCTGTATCCTCAGGCCTATTCCCTCAGATACAATAGTGGTAAAATTAGGCCAATGGTTAATAATAACCCTACAATGGCCTTAAAGTATTCAAGCAAAAGCAAGAGTCACACGTCTCTGGCTTTAAATCAAAAGCTACAAATGATTACGATTAGTGAGGAAGACATGTCAAAAGCAAAGACAGGCCAAAAGCTAGGCCTTTTGCACCATGTAGCCAAGCTATGAATGCAAAGGAAAAGTTCTTGAAGGAAATTAACAGTGCTACTGCAGTGAACACATCAAAGATGAGAAAGCCAAACAGCCTTATTGCTGATACAGACAAAATTTTAGTGGTCTGGACAGATCAAACCAGCCAAAACGCTCCCTTAAGCCAAAGCCTAATCCAGAGGAAGGTCCTAACTCTTCAGTTCTAAGAAGGTTGAGAGAGATGAGGAAGCTGTAGAAGAAAGTCTGGAAGCGAGCAGAGGCTGATTCATGAGGTTTAAGTAGAGAAGCAGTCTCCGCAAAAGAAAAGTGCAAGGCAAAGCAGCACTTTTCGTAGAAGCTGCAGGAAGTTATCCAGAATATCTAGCTAAGATCACTGATAAAGGTTGGCTACACTAAATAACAAATTTTCCCACGTAGGTGAAACAGACTCATATTGGACAAAAATACCATCTAGGACATTCAAAGCTAGAGAAGAAAAGTCAATACCTGGCTTCAAAGGATAGGTTGACTGTCTTGCTAAGGGTTAATGCAGGTGGTGACTTTAAGTTGAAGTCGATGCACATTTACTATTGTGAAAATCCTACGGCCCTTAAGAATTCTGCTAAAACCTACTCTGCCTATGCACTATAAATGGAACATAAGTCCTGAATGACAACACATCTGTCTGTAGCATGGTTTACTGATTATTTTAAGCCCACTGTTGAGATCTACTGCTCCTTTCAAAAAAGACTCCTTTCAAAGCATTACTGCTCACAGGGAACACACCTAGTCTTCCAAGAGCTCTGACGGAGTTGTAGAAGGAAATTAATGCTTTCATGCCTGCTAACACAACACCCATCCAGCAGCCCATGGATCAGGGAATAATTTCAAGTTACCTAAGAATTACACTTCATAACACTATACCTGCCATAGATAGTGATTCCTCTCATGGATCAGGACAAGGTAAATTAAAAACCTTTTGGAAGGGATTCACCATTCTAGATGCCATTAAGAACATCCGTGATTCATGAAGTCAAAAATTAAAATTAACAGGAGTTTGGAAGAAACTGATTCCAATCCTCAGCAATGACTTGGAGGGGTTCAAGACTTCAGGGGAGGAAGGAACTGTAGATGGTACAGATGTGGTAGAAATAATAGGAGAACTAGAATCAGAAGTGAAACCTGATGCCAGAGGCAGTGGTTCACACCTGTAATCCCAACACTTTGGGAAGTGGAGGTGGGTAGACTGCTTCAGCTCAGGAGTTCAAGATCAGCCTGAGCAAGAGCGAGACCCTGTCTCTACCAAAACTAGCTGAGCATTGTGATGGGCACCTGCAGTCCCAGCTACGCCGGAGGCAGAAGCAAGAGAATCGCTTCAGCCCAAGAATTTGAGGTTGCTATGAGCTATAATGCCATAGCATTCTACCCAGGGTGACAGAGTAAGATGCTGTCTCAAAAAAACAAAAGTAAAGCCTGAAGATGTGACTGAACTGTGCAGTCTCACAGTAAAATCTGCTGAGTGAGGAGTTGCTTCTTATGGATGAGCAAAGAAAGTGGTTTCTTGAGATGGAATCTATTCCTGGTGAAGATGCTATGAACTTTGTTGAAATGCAACAAAGGATTCAGACTATCACCCAAAATTAAGTCAATAAAGCAGTTGACAGAGTTTGAGAGGACTGACCTCAGTTTTGAAAGAAGTTTTATCAAAAGGGTAAAATACTATCAAACAGCATCGCACGCTATAGAGAAATTTTTCATGGAAGAAGGGTCAATCCACGCAGGAAACTTCACTGTTGTCTTATTGTCAAGAAATTGCCACAGCCAGCCCAACCTTCAACAGCCACCACCCTGATCCATCAGCAGCCAACGAGATGGAAACAAGACCCTCCACCAGCAGAAAGAGTACAACTCCCTGAAGGCTCAGAGGGTCGTTTGCAGTTTTTAGCAATAAAGCATTTTTTAACCAAGATATATACATTTTTAAACATAATGCTATTGCACCTTTAATAGACTAAAAAATGGGGTAAACATAACTTCTAAATGTACTGGGAGAAACACAAGAAATTATGAGACTAGCTTTATTGTGATAAACCCTTTTATTACAGTGGTCTGGAACCAAACCCCATGATATCTGTGAGGTATGCCTGAATAATCTCAACGCAGCCAAAAGCAATATTCCATATATACATATTTTTTAACTTTTTATTTTTAAATACTTGGAAATTATTTTGGAGTAAGAGAAGAAATGCAAAGATCATCTAGAAAGTTCCCCACACCTTTCCCTCAGTTCCCCATAATGTTAACATCTTCCATAACCATGACACATTTATCAAACTAAGAAATTAACATTGGTTCAATACTAGTAATTAAACCAAAGACTTTATTTGGATTTCACCTATTTTTCTGGTGATGCCCTTTTTCTGTCCCAGGTGGCAATCAAAAACACGTTGCATTTTAATACACCTTGTTTTTAAAATAAGCAAACATTTTATGATTTATAAACATTTATTCTTCCCTGGTAAGAAAATGTCCTGCCACTCAGGGCAAAAACTTAATCCTTCTCCTCACCATCAAAGAAAGCAATCTTTGACATGATCCACTGGCCTCCAGAGGGAACAGAATTTGATCTACAGTGAGATAAAAACCCAGACAGTGACCAAACCTCTTAACCCTCCACGAGCAGCCACCACCCTGGCCTCTCTCCACAGCAACTAACTGGTATTTAAAAGTAATTTATGTTAATTGCAATCGGGCGTATAGGAACACTACAAAGCAAACTGGCTTCAAACAAAAAGGCTCAAGAGAGGAGCCTAACAAAAAATTAATTTTGTAAAAGACCTATTTCTATTCCAACTTGTTTTTAAATATATGTTCTGAGTCACACACCATTAACCGTCTCAATTTATTAATAATCTCAGGGCAGCCAACTATCTCAGATCATGCAAAGATGAAATCTTGCATAAAAATGAAAATGAAATATCTACATGCAAACATTAAAAGGTAGTCAGCTGTGATGGCCAGCGAGGATTATTATTTTTTTTTTATTTATTTTTTAATCCAGAACATGTAGGAAGGAAAAAAAGAAAAAGGCTGCCTGAACTGTTAACTTAAACTTTGTAACAAAAATTCTTCGCCTCTGAGCATGAGATTATTTTAGAAAGACCGGTTCAAAGAAAGTTCTTTGGAATTCCTTCCTCCTCTTCCCCCAGCAAAGGTTCATGATGAGAGCAGAAGGCCCCCATATTCTCAAAGACCCTTCTTTTTAGCTAAGGAAATGACGGTGCTGTTTTGGCATTTTAAAGCAAGAACAAATACTTTAGCTATAAAATCCACTTTGTAGATTGAATCAGCAAGACAGCTGTTTACACAGAAACCCTTTCCCTTCTCCCTCCAAGCCCCTCTGTGATTCATATCAGCAATAAAACACTAGCTAGAACAAAGAAAAATGGAGTTAAAAAAGAGGAAGGCACCACAGCACACCCCACCACCTAAATGCCTAGTGTTATGCCTGTCCCCTAATCCTAACAGCGTGTTTCCATTTGGCCTATTTCTGTGAATGATGCCTCTCAACCTATCCCACTTGAAAAAGAAAAACATCTCCTCAAAGCTGACCAACTTTTTGCAGCAGAGCCAGAAATTAGATTCTTATTGCGTAAAAGGTTCAATGGGTGTGACACAATCCATCCTTGATATGCTCTGGGCTTTAAAGTTTGCTCTCCTTTTAGCCACAGGGAACCTGATGACTCACTAGCCCCTTTCTCTCTCCCCTCCTCACCACTGTCAGCCGTGTCCCCAAGAAAGCAGGGTGGCAGGGCCACCAGATACTGGGCAGGCGGTGTATTAATTCTCCTAAAGGTGTATTAATTCTCCTAAGTGACATAAACTTGGGAAGGGGCCAGAAAAACACATGACCATCCATCATGGGAAAACAACTCCAGGATGGTGTTTGCCCTGGAGGGTAGGTACAGCTCCCCAAACCAATTCTTCCCTGTTCACTCTTCAAGGCCCAAGCCAAATGTCACTTCCTCTATAAAACTTTCCCTGGCTCTCCCCAACATGGACACCCACCTCGGTCCGGTGACATCTTTACCTGCCTCCCCAAACAGACTGCACCCTGGATGGCAAACAAGGACCCTTCCTTGCTTCTGTAACCCTAGCTCTGTGCCCTGCACCCAACTCAGAGCAGAGGATCAACAAATGCTTGCTCAATGAATGAACCCAACTCAACTGCTCCCAGAAACCACATTACTAAATGCTAATTACCACTAGCTGCATGAATAATGAATGAAGAAATGAACTAACAAACATCTCCTTGTTAGCCAGGTTGCCAAGTCCTTTGGCAGCACAAAGAAGGAATCGACTGACTTGTGGCTGTGGTAGGATGGTTCAAAGATGAGACAACTTGTCTTGAAGGGGTGAGAGGGAGGGAAGAGGGACAATCAAAGAAATCCACAGGCTGGCAGTAGCCTGAGTTGCTGCCAGTCAAGTTCTGGGCAACTTGGACTCACTACTTCACCCTGGAGTTGATGATCATTGTGTGGTATTAACAGAAATATGGGTATAAGAGCAAAGAGATGCTTAAGAAGAAACTCCAACTCCTCTTCCTCCTCTAACCCCGGACAGTGCCACACCCACTCCAGCCACATCTCACTCAACTGCCACAGCCCCCTGAAAGATGCCTGCCCCCTGCACCTGCTAGTACTTAAAAATCAGAGCCAGACACTCAAACAGCACCCAGATGAAGTGCCGTACCGGAGCAGACAACAAGGCGAGATTTATGATAAAGGAGGCACTGAATCTCTTCCCACTCAATGGAATAAAAAGGTCAAACAAATATTCAATTTGTGGCTGGTCAGAGCCAGATACTCCCGTCTCTGGGATTCTGCCAAAAATAAACAAGTCCACCTTAGGAAGCCTCCCTTGGGGTCATTCGCAGGAGTCCCCTCCAGCCCCTCTCCCCTGAACCCCATGCCACCGGAGAGAGACAGAACCACAGAGACCCACAAATGCACTTGAAGGGGACACGGGAACTTCTTCGGTTTTTCCGGAACAAGCCTCAGAAAAAGTAAACACGCGTCGCCTATCCATCTACAACATCTAACATCCTGGATTCCTTTAAAAAAGAAAAAAAAAAAAAAAACAATAAAAGTACTGATTATATATTCAGAAGATGTGCCATATATCCAGGAAAAAAATGATGATCAGATACTCAAGCCTTTTCTAATTCTGCAAATAATCAAGTAATGGCAAGGTGCACACCGTGAGTTGCAGCTGGAGGAGGGGCAGGGGCACGGGGTGGGCTCCACAATCAGGCTCCAGACTCCCCGCAGCCCCCTGCCAACCCTCCCGGGGCTCAGGAGCGGCTCTGCCTACCAGGCCAGAATGTGAGCAGGCGCTTTCCTACTCCAAGCCGGAAGCAGGACAGGGGAAGCAGGACTGGTCTTTCCAAGGCCATTCAGAGGGTAGGACCCTGAGTCTCTACCCAGCCCCAACTGCGGCCTCGGGCTCTGGGGCAAACACCACCCCTGATTCACTCAGGAAGGGCTCTGCTTCACACTCAATACCTCTGGCCAAGTAGAATGACTTTCTTTTTAAACCTTTATTGAGCATAAGCAGTAAATTCTTCCCATGTTCTCAGCTTTCCAACAGTGGACCTCTACAAGAAAACAATTATCTTAGGTCAGGCACAGTGGCTCATGCCTGTAATCCTAGCACTCTGGGAGGCCAAAGTGAGAGGATAGCTTGAGGTCAGGTATTCAAGACCTGAGCAAGAGTAAGACCTTATCTCTACTTAAAAAAAAAAGAAAAACTGAAAAATTAGCTGAGTGTTATGGCCTATAGTCCTAGCTCCTCAGGAGGCTGAGACAGGAGGATTGCTTAAACCCACGATTTTGAGGTTGCTTTTGAGCGAGGCTGAGGTGATGAAGCCCATAGCCTGGGCAACACAGTGAGAGTCTGTTTAAAAAAAAAAATTGGGCGGTGCCTGCGGCTTAGTGAGTAGGACGCCAGCCCCATATACCAAGGGTGGCAGGTTCAAACCCAGCCTCAGCCTAACTGCAACAAAAAAAATACTGTATATTTTGATTCAAAAGATCAACTCAATACTTAAAAGGCTCTTGTTCTGAAACCTTTGGTATTGGGAAGAATTCTCTCTCCTTAACACATCGTGCTCCAGAAGTCAAGGTGTTCACTTAGCGGGGTTTTCTCCACCTGTGAGAGGAAGGATCCATTTCTCGGTGCTGCATCTTGGTGCGTCCTCCAGCTACCGAACCCGAGAGCCCCTAAGGGCACCCACATAAAAGGCCGTAGCAAACTCTTCCATCTGTCTTGGCCCCAAACCGGCTCCTGTGTGGAATAACTCACTTGCTCCCAACAGAATCTTAGAGCCACCTCTCCAGGGTAAGGTACACAAACCTCAGCATACCGCAGGGACCTGGTTACAGACACAGATATCCAGGCATCCAGGAGCTGGAGATTCAGAGATGAGGGAACCCCCCCATCTCTAACAACCACCTCTGAGAGGTTCTTGTGCCAATACTGGCTCACATCAATATACCCCCTCCAGCACCTGCCTCACCCCCGCCCCCACCGGAGTCACTGGGGCACGCAGCAGGGTTCACTCTTCCCCCCACCATGACCACCTTCCCACACCCGTTCACACTCACCCTGTCCCTGCTCCCATCCAGGCCCCCTTTTCTTAGCTAACTGGCCTCCCTTAGCTAACCCGCAATGTTGCCAAGATTTTTCTTTCTAAAACATAACTTTGAACCTGCCCTTGCTAACCAGCCTCCTGGACCCCAGACTGAGGTCTCCCTATCTTGGGCTTGACATGCAAAGCCCTGCCTGCTCTAGGCCCCAAACCCCCTGTGCAGCCTCCTCTCCCACCCACACTGTGACCTACCTTCCAGCCCTTTCTCCCAGGCAGCTGCTCCGCTGGCCCTGGGCCAATCTTCCCAGTACTCAGCCCAATCCGCAGGACTCCACCATCCTCCAAGACGCACCTTCTCCGGGAAGGCGTCCTTTCCTCTCTTCTCTGCCTCCACCCTGACGGCAACCACTGTGGCCTTTCACAATGCGCTCCCCCCACCACCAGCCTCCTCGAAGACAGGGACCGCCTGGCTTTTGTTTCATCCCTCTCTCCCCAACTCCAAGGTAGGGGTTCAGTCCACAAGTGCACTCTGTGATTGGGTGCTGATGAGGCCGAGGTCTTGAGTTCCATACCCTTCAGGTCCCATGTCCTTCACTAGGAAAAGCCCTACTCAATGGCCATCCACTTGACTTCGGGCCACAAGAGGAACAAGCCCAGGGTGCACAAACAGTTCAACTCGATCCAGACCTGCTACAGAGAAAACAAATCAAGTGCAGACCCTGCTCAAGAGGGGTCAGGTGTGTCATATCCTCACATAAGAAAAAGCAGTGGAGTCGATCCATCTTTCAGCAGCCCCTAATGGTACTAAGCAGCATGTTTAGCTGTTATTTCAATAAGCCCTATTAAGACCCAATTTTCTTGGGTCTTCTTTCAGATTCTGCAGCATTAAAAGCCTCGCTGCTTAATTACATTAGGAGCACCTGTATATATTATGTGCAATAAATCAACTTTAATTTACCACCACACAAAGCTATTCATCTTCTCTGGGTTATTTATTGCTCAGTATTATTGATGCTGAATTGTATCCTCTCCGCTGTAAGGAAGAACAGTTGGGTAAGAAAAGCCAAAGCTGTATTTCAGAACGCTCCGGGATGCTAATCACACATGTACCCAGCAAAAAGGAAAGAAAAAGAAACATATAAGCGAATCTTGGCAATCTGCTCCTTGCTATTTTCCTAAAACACTCCCCAAACATTTTGATGTTTTCTTTTGCACACATGCACACACATACCAGTTACCCACTGAAACCACGCAACCTGCAGAACAGGCCCACAGCTCTTGCCGGCAGAACTGGGTGTGGGACATTGGTGTAGCTGGAAAACAGGGAGGCTCCCTGGGTCGGAGGAGATGATTGTTCCCTCGTAAGGTGCTGTCCCCAGTCCTAATGTCAGGACCTGACAGCAGTGATAGGCAGCCATCCACACAGGCACACCAACCCGCTTCCCAGATAATCCGAGGAGGAGGGCACCTCTCTTTGTGACGACACTGGGGCCCTTGCTTCTTTCAGAATATGATCGACCCTGCTGTCAAGAAGTCACCAGGTTATCTGCAGACCCCCTGCACCTGAGATATAAAACACAGATACTTGAATCCCACAATAGAGAATCTGATTTCAACATGCCCGGGGAAGCACAGTGAAGCCCCAGAACCACTATCCAAAACCTCAGGAGCAAGGCTGCCATCCATTACAGAATATCATTAACATAACTAATGATGACACATCTGAAAGTGACTTCCGACACCCTGCCGGGCTCTTGACTCAGCCCTTCAATTTCCATTCATCATCACAACCACCCAAAGTTGGTATTAACACTATTACTATCATCCCTATCTTACAGATGAGAAACTGAGGCCCAGAGGCCCATCTTCCTATTACACCTGGCTGGGCAGGCTGGCCCTGCGTCTACCTTCTCAACCACTAGGCCAAACTGCCTCTCCAAGGCCAGACAGCCCACACCAGCCGCTACCAGACAACAGCACCTTTTGTTCTAAATAAAGGGGAGGCAAAAGTCACCAAGACATCCCAGGATCCACTTCCAGTCCATAAAGCCATCCAGTTCTCCCAAGTTCAACATCTAAAGCTACTTCATGGCAACTGCTGGCAACACCCAGGTCCTGTCTCTGAGCTTCCCACCGACCCCATCCAGTAGTTTCTGACAGGAGCAGGTCACACCTTGCTGCGGGGCAGGTGGTATTCCTACAGCATGGCAGTCAGGCCACCAGGAGCTGAGGCGACATCGCCGAGCGCCTCACAGCCTCCTTCTCCTCCTCATCAAGGGGAGCTGAGATGGAGTCTGTGGCACACAGCTGACTTCTTTACAAGCGCGGCAGCAACATGCAACTCTCATTTGGTAATTTACCTTCAATCAGGTAAAATCCCTGGCCAACCAATCCCACCAGACAGCATTTTCCAGGCTCATCTTACAGATGACAGAGGGGAATAAAGGGAAAAGAGAACGGAAGCGTCCTGGCAAACAAAAACTTTTTTTTTTTTTTTTAATGAATTCACTTCAAATAAAAGTCCATTCAGCACACGCAGAAAGGCCAGTTCCTCTGAGTGTCAAATGTGTGTGTGCCAAGGATGAGAGGGCAGATCAAACTCATGAGCGTGTAACCAAACTCTTGAGGCCCCAGCACAGGACAGCCAAGAGCCCCCAGGGAGTAGAGTCACTCTGCTAACAGAAGTTCCCACTCTGAGCAGCCCACGGAGAGGCAGGCCTGGGTGGAAACGTCCCTCTCCTGCCCCTTCACTTCACCAACAGAGAGGGCTGCCAGGCACCAAGAAGAGCGAACCCAGGGCATGTGGCTGGTCAACAGAGGGAGGCCAGGGCCTGCACCAGAGGACTTTTCCAAGCACCCTTCTGCTCTTAAATTCCATGACTATTTCACTATTCCAGTTCCAATCCACACAGAATAGAACCTCAGATCACACACAAATCGCTTTCCTTCTTGTGCAGACTACAACAACGAATCTCAACTAGGGGTGATTCTGCCCTCCAGGGAACACTGGCAATGTCTGGAGACACTGCCACTTGTCACAACTAAGGAGAGACTGCTGTTGGCACCTAATGTTTTTGTAAAAGCCAGGGACGCTGCTAAACATCCTACAATGTGCACAATGCACCCCCACGTACAGCAACGAAGAATCATCCAGCCGCAAACGTCAACAGTGCCAAGGCTGGAACCCCTGGGCCAGATTACTGACAGTAATTAAATACACACACAGCCTTCCCATGACCTTCCACCCACTCCCAGCACCCCACTAAATCAAGCAAGAATTAGAAACCAAACCGGTGCTGTCTATGACCTGGACGCTGAGATCCACCCTCGGCCAAGAGCAGGGGTCTGTCACGATGGCAGCCAACCTGTCTCGGTCTGCTCCACAGTTCCCGACAGAGGCCAAGTGAGAAGCAGCTGGGCCTCTGACTGTGAGGCCAGTCCTCAACTGAGCGGACCCTAGAGGTCAGGGGATGATCGTGCAGAGAAGAGAGGAGAGCACAACCAGCCTTCCAGGGCCTGGAAGCCCAAACCCCATGCGGCAGCAAGCCAGCAAAACCAAGGGACTGATGTAAGGCTCGGTTACGGCGCAACCCTCCCTGTCCCAGCAACAGGCGAGCCCGGAATCACTACATAATCAACACTGAGCATACACTTGATAGCAGAAAATTCGATCTGTTCCCAGAGCCACCGCACAAAGTCTTATTATCCTCATTTTACAGATGACACAAATGAGGCTCAGAGAGGTTATATAGCTCGGCCAGGTCACACAGCCAGAATTCACCCCCAGACCTGTTTCCAAAGAACAGGCTTTATCTCATGTCACACCACCCCTCTCCTCTTAAATGTCCCATCAAGGACAGAAGAACGGAGGAAGGAAGGAGGGACTCCCAAATCCACCTGGGGCTCCTCCTGCTCTCCACATGAATGTGTCTTAAGTGGATAATCTGGCCACCCCTGTCTCATGTCCAGGATCCCTTTAGGATGGCACAACAGCAGACCTGCTACAGCCCAGGTTGCAAGCACAGCACTCTCATGTCCTTCATTATCTGCTGGAACTACATCCTGCCTGCCCTCTAGGCCCGGGCTGCAATGGAAACCATTTGACTGCTTATCAAATTACAAGTTACAAAAAGAAGGCTAGGCACTTAGGCACAGTTGTGAAGGTTACAACGAAGCAGAGGCTGGGGAAGAGGCTTCCAAGGTCCCAAAGAAGAGCAGAAAGACAGAGAAGCACCACAAGCCTACAAGTGGAGCTCAAACACCCACAACAGACCACCAAACACAAACCCACAACTACAGAGAAGACGCACTCAACCAACTGAGTCACGGCGGAACCTGAGACTCTGGGGCTGAGCCTGCACCCTCGCAGCCCTCTGTCTGTAAAGTGCCCCGACACACGCCCTTCTATCCCCAAAGCACCCCTTCCCCAAGGCAGGGCGAGAGGGAATTGTGGACAGGACAGTAGGCCAACAAGTCACTGGTCCAGGCAGTCCTCAGGCCACGAAGGAGACAGGTTCTCTAGGTTTGTTCTTAAGTTGAATCTGTAGGTAAGTTGGAACAGGCTCATTTACCTATTTTACCTGTGATAGCCTCCATTCACTAAGTGCCAGTCATACATAAGTCAGATGTTTGTAACTCAGGGACTGCCTGAACAGTGGGACTTCCAAAACACACAGGGCACTCCCCACTCCCGGGCTGTGTGTCACTGAGGGATGCAGGTCTCCGATCACTGCTCTCACATTAGCACTGCAAGGACGCATCCTCGGGCCAACAAGATGAGGCCCTCCTGAAAGGTCCTGTCACGAAGGTTGAGCAAAAAGAAGAAAGAAAAGAAAAGAGAGAGAGGAAGGAAGGAGGGAAGGAAGGAAGGAGGGTAGTTTGGTTGCTTTTTAGGGACACTTATTTGCAGAGTACTGTAAGGACCATAACTATGGAGTGAAAGAGATTGCTTTTTTTTTTAAATTTCCACTGCCAAGAGAAATATTGCTTCGAAACTCTGCAGTGAGAGCTGGTTCTCTCCGGGCCACCCCTTTCTTGGTCTTGCTTTGTTCCCTGGGCCTGCTCTGTTCTCTGAGCATTACACCCTAACCCAAAGGACCCACGGCTCCTGGTGTCTCCTGCCAAAGCTGCCCATTCTGTACTGAAAGAGCTCACCTTTCCTAATTGTTTGTTCGTTTTTTTAAAAAAAAAAAAAAAAAAGGAAGGTAGGTTTACTGGGAGGACATTTTGCCTTAGGAAAGGAACAAATTAAGTCGAGGCCCACTGTGGGCTGGGAAATACATTCTCCATCAGACCAGCGACCTTGGGGCCTTCAGTGTTAGGCAGGAAAGGTCACTGGTATGGCGGCCCCTTGTTTACAGAGCCCAGATACCAATGACACGGTCACCTCCGAGAAGCACAATTAGCAACGCTGGCACGCCAACTCTTTTATTGGTTGCCCCTTAAACACTCCAGAAATCCGTCCAGTTCCTTGCAGAGTAACAAAAAACAAAGGTGCCCTCAGCAGGAGGGGGAAGCCAGGACTCGATTATGAGCAATTAGTGAATCAATGACTCTCAGAGACACTGATTTAGACCAGCAGTTCTTATTAGCGACCCTCCAGGAAAATGCAAGGACACACAGCTTCCAGGAGAGACTAAAAGTCGCCACAAACCACCTTCAGAGTCTCCCCCTAAAACACTTTAAAATGTGTGCTCAGTCTGAAGAAATATATAAAAAACAAGTGAAACTACAGCTATTGGCTCTGTCGGCCTAGGTAATTACTCTCTCAAAAACCCAGAAATGGGACAAGGAATTAGGCATTAGTCAAAAGAAAGAGAAATAAAAAGGAAAGGAGGAAAAAAAGGAAGGGAGAAAGAGGGGGGGAGGGAGAGAGAGGAGCTAATAGGAACAGCATGACCCTTTTCTAGCTCCCATCAGAAGAAACAGAGGGATCTAAGACTGGGTCTCCACTCCTACTCCATTGAGTCACGTGACACGAAGTATCCTTTAGCATTTTTTAAAAATAATATCACCCCCTCATTCACCCAAACACCTGTTCAGGAAATCAGAAGACATACAGAAAGTGCTAGGAGCCTCTGCTAACTGATAGGCAATGAGAAAAGAAAACATTTCTAAAAATATAATGACACTTGCTGGGAAAATAGGGTTCCATTTACACGGAAATTCTCAGGAATACCTCTTTGGGGAGATGTTCCCGTAACTGTTTTTAAACGTTCAGTTCAATAGCACAGAATTCAAAACAACTACTGAGAACGCAGAAGCTTCCCAGACACAACTGTGGGGGCCCGAGTCCTAGGAAAACTTTATTTGAAGGTTGCTAATAACAAACAGCTACGCATACTGCCCCTGACCTCTCCTGAAAAGTGTTCTCCACTGCTCCCTCTCCCCCTTTTTCTCTGATTTTGTGAATACCAGGAAAAGCTGAGATGATGTGGTTCAATGTGAAAATATGAAAATGCAAACTAGTCTCCCAAACAGCACCCAGCCCATATCCACACTGAACTTCCTCTGTATCTGCTCCTCTGTTTGGTTTCTGCCCTGTTGCTAATCTATTTGCTCTAAGCTGTTGGAAGAAGGCAAAGGAAAACAGAAAGGCTTTCTTCCTGAGGGGGGGTGGGGGCGCTGGTAACCTTGAACCCAAAGAACCCTCCCTCACCTGATAATCCTGCTACTCTCAGAGTTTGTTGCAATTTAACCTTGAAAATAAAGTATAGCCCTTCCTTAGACTCCCCTTTACACTGGGCTCTGACAATAATGTTGACGAATCCTTATCTGAAAAGCCAAGTCTGAGAAGAAGTATAAAAACAATTTTTTTAAAGTTGGAAAAGGACTGGGCTCCAGGGCTCACGTCTGTAGTCCCAGCATTTGGGAAGCCTGAGGCAGGAAGATCGCTGCAGCCCACAAGTTCGAGGCTGCAGGAAGCTATGATGATGCCATTGCACTCTAGCCTGAGCCACAAAGAGAGACTCTGTCTCAAAATAAATAAAAGTTGAAACAATGAAATTTCTAAGAAACTGAAGCCAATCTGTGCACAAAAACACCTCCCTCTTCCTGCTACAAAGCTTCCATTCCAGAAAGGGGAGGGGTTCAAGAAAGAACAAATCCAAGAACCGACAGCTGTGAGTTCCCGAGCTTGGATAACTTGTTACCAATTTGCCTTTCCCATGCAAGAAAGGCAGTTTTCAGTCTAGCTCACTTAGGGCACAAGGTAAACCTCTAGACTGGAACTTTTCCCATCACCAGCAGATTGAGATTGAGTTTGATTAAGGAGCAGGTGACCTGTGCCAACAAACCACCACCACCACCCCCAGGCAGAATGTGTCTCATCTCTATGGTGACAAAGAAAAAAAAAAAAGCTCCTACCCTAGGAGACAAACAAGAATCCCATCAACTTGAAGACTTCTCAGTAGCTGTCTCTTACAATATTTTAATGAAACACTTCTTATTTTTTAAGTTAGGGTCAGAGTGTTTTGTATGTGATTACAATCACTTAGAAAACAATACATTTTCCAGATTTCAAAGTGGGCTGTGACTGAACAGCTGTAGGGAACAAATTTGTCAAAAGAAAAAAAAACACATACGCACCTCCAAAATACATACACAGAGCACACAGGTTTATTTTTTGTTTGGGGTGAGAGACGCATCAGTTTGAGTTCTGGGCCACCAGCTGTACTGCAAACATTAGGGGAGGCTGGGGGAGGACACATGCGGGTGCAAGCTCCAAGGAGGGCTGAAATGAGGGCCACCTCTGAAACCCTAGAGCCAGAGGTCACCAGGACAGCCAGGACCGGATGGAGCGCTCAGCGTGGCCAACTCAGCTGACTCTTTCATTAAAGACCAGGAATATTTCAACAGGATGAAAAAGAAACCAATACTTAGACAATGCTCAACTCAGCGGGCCCCTTTTGAGAAGCAAAAAGGAAACTACATCTTGGGCCGCGCTGATCCAGAAAATCAGAGCAATGGGCTTCCCTGTTGAGAAGTGAACACTTACTCTCCTGAAGCTGGCTATTCGTGTTGGCAAGCGCAGCCTTTAAAGATTGTTTACTAATACAGAGCAATCAATATTTTCTAACCCAAAGGTCTCTGGACAAAAACACAGTCCTGTCGGGCACAATGTGAATGCTCCCCACAGGTCCCCCAAAATCTTCCACCCTCTGTGCAGAAGCCTGGGACACACATGCCCCTCCATATAGCCAGACTCTGGGCCAGCACCACCTGAAAACACGTGTCCAGGGGGCACGCGACACTTTAACATCTTTAACTGGGCCGACTCTGGAGCCAGATTTTCTCTTCTCATGGTTGTTCAGGAGGCCTGGATTGAATGTTATGTGTTGTCCTTTCCGGGCTGTTTCTGGTCTGGGGGGTTGGGAAGGGCTCTGCCTTCCTTTTCTTTGTATCTAAATACATTTTCACATGCTCTTTAAGTGGCTTCAGGCTTGGCGTCCATCTCAAACACATCTACAATGGATCGGGAGCCCAGAATCTGTTTCTGATTACAACAGGCAAATCAAGTCCCCCTGAAGTTGGGGGTGAGGGGAGTGGCAGGGAGTAAAAGTTATGGACTCTTTAAAGGGTCAGCAGTACAAACCGACTTCTGGGTTCTGCCCACAAAGGAAGCACTTCAGCCCCAGGGGCCGACATTACTGACTGACCCCGGGCAGCCTCCGCTTATAAACTTCCCAGCCACACACTCAGAGGAGAGTTTACAGGTGGGGGGTCCACCCTAGAGAAACAGTACTTTCTAGAAGTCCTGGTGAATTTGAAGGAAAAGAAAAGGAATGGGAAGGGGGCATCCATGTCCCCTCCACCTCCCCCCCCCCAAAAGGCACGCCCCCCCACAGAGAACACAGCTGCGGGAAGATTAAAAACATTTTATTGTTTAAAGAGTCACAGAAGGTTGCTGGACATGGGCAATTTAAAATTAAATTCAACTCTCGTCACAGACGTTTGCAGTTAAAAGTGAACATGTTATTTTAAAAGCAAAATCACCTGGCCAGAAGGACTGCCGTTCACGCAGGGACCCAGATGCCTTCTCAATTATTAAAATTGTAAGCTGGCCACCCAACTGCCCTAACAGCAAGTCTCCTCCAGACATTTCCCCGGGGAGGAGGAAAAAAAAGTCTTGCCCCTCACCCTAGCATAAATTAGATGCTTTTGAGAATATTTTATCACGGAGGTAAAGACTCCATTACAAAAGCCTTCAGAAGGATTCGCAAGGAACACCTACCTACGGTGACAGAGACTTACACAAAACCAAAAGAGAAGCTAAAATATTTCTCCTCTATCCGCCCCCTACCTACTCCTACCCTTCCGAAACAGAAGGCGAGAGAGAGGAAGCAAGGAGATGGGGAAGACGCTGTCATAAAATATCGATTTGGAGACCTGGACACTTATTTGACATAAAGCAACATCATACACTCCTGAAAGACAAGCCGGCCACGCAAACGCTTCTTTATCATCCCAGCAAGAATTACGGCCCAGGAGGTCGGCACTAATTTTAGTACAGATTTATTATGCAGCAGGAGCAGGAATTCTTCAGACCCGTGTCTCGGCTCTGAGTGCAGGAGACTAAACCGCCTCCAGGATGGCTCCTCGGAGGAGCGCGGCTTACAAACAGAAACTTCTGGACTCCTGATATCCCAGAATCCTTGGGAAACACGAGCCTGACCCTGCAAGTTACTTTCTAGCTCTCTCAAAACCTTTCTGGGTGCTTCTGAAGACTGAAATACATTTCATCTCGTTTTTTGTTTGAAATGAACCCAGCACAGACACGAAACCCCAAGGTCATCAGGCAAGGGTACACCCACATAGCCTGAAACCAAACCCAGGAGGGACAACTCCTAGTCTCCCCTGCTTTGATCTCAAGGGAAATAAAGCCAGGGAAGTCAAAGCCAGACAAAATTAAAATGTTGATGTTCTCAGCCAGCCACTTCAACCTCACCCCGAATAAACTCCTACCTTAAGAGATGGAAGCTACATCTTCAAGAAGTTTGATCTCTCTCCGCCTTTCCTGCCTCCAGTTTCTGGGCATCTTTTGGTCTGCTCTTGGCCCTGATTTGTCCAAGTTATCCTACAGAGAGGATTCTCACTGGTAGCCTTGGCAGGTGTTGGTCAACCTGACTGCTTTGCTCCAGAAGGCCCCCTTTACACAAAAG
The DNA here is from genome assembly GCA_963574655.1 of Perodicticus potto. NCBI lineage: Eukaryota > Metazoa > Chordata > Mammalia > Primates > Lorisidae > Perodicticus > Perodicticus potto. The sequence goes on from CAUYRH010133113.1 coordinate 32,911, forward strand.
GCAACCCTGGGGCAGAACACGCCCACCTTTGATGTGCTTACCTCTCACACGTGGAAAGGGCTCGTAGGCCTCTCCCAGCACGGCTGCACTCGTGGAAAGACTGAAATGCGGTATATTGGGAAACAAGGCTTTTTTAAGCACTCTCTGGAAAGCGAGATCCTAGCTCGGGTTCTGCTCGAAGGAAGAGCTAAATGGAGCGGGCTGGCACGGAATTAGCCTCCGAGAATCGAAGGATAAAGGGAGAGCGACGATACCAATTTGCTGGAAGGGATTTGGAGAGTAAACGAAGAGGAACGTTTGGATTGCAAAGATAGAAACAATTCACTCTGCATCATTTTCAGACCCACAACAGTCTTTGGAGTTCAGGAGGGAAGTATTATTTATCAGCCCGCCAGAGGAAAGGGGATGAGCAGGCCCCATGGGCTCAGAACTGGCTCGTGGTGGCATCGCAGGTAGCGGAGGTGCTGAGGACCAGCTTCTACTGCTGCCTCATAAGGGATCTCTACATAAGATCCAGTTCTTCACGAGTAAGTGTGGCCTTCAGCCCTCTGGTCCATTAGGGACCAAGCCGCACCACAAATTCCCATGGGATGGACACAGCTCAGCAAACACTAAGCATCAAGGGGCCCTCACACACCTGGGAAGATATTGCCAAGATCGCTTCTGCGGGGGTATTAATTTCACCGCAGTTTCACGTGCCTGACTGAGCAGGCCACTCAGCAGCAAGACCACGTGAGTGCCTCCCCTTGACCTCTGCCCTGGGCTGAACTCACCTGACAGCCCCTGGACTGCAGGTGCTCTTTACCCCATACCCATCTTATCTGGTCACCCTCACCCTGAAACTCACTAGTGCCTCCCCAAGGCCTAAAGCTATGGTCCCCAAAGCAGGCTTTAGACTCACAGGGGTATCCAACTTTTTTATTTTTTGGCACACACTGGAAGAAGAGTTGTCTTGGTCCACACATTAAATATTCAAACACTAAGCTGGGCAAGGTGGCTCACCCCTACAATTCTAGCACTCTGGGAGGCTGCAGTGAGTGGATCGCTTGAGCTCAGGAGTTTAGCCTGAACAAGAGTGAGACCCGTCTCTACTAAAAATAGAAAAACTATCCAGGTGTTATGATAGGCACCTGCAGTCCCAGCTACTGGGGAGGCTGAGGCAAGAGGATCACTTGAGCCCAAGAGTTTGAGGTTGCTGTGAGCTGTGACACCATGGCACTCTACCAAGGGTGACAGAGTGAGACTCTGTCTCTAAATAAATAAATACTAATAAAAGCTGATGAGCAAAAACAAAAAAGGTCTGTGCATAGTTTTTTCCGTATCTAACACCACAGACAAATGAAACAGTCCTCAAATAATCCACGTGTGGCCCATAGGTAGAGGGAAAAGAGAATTTGTATTTGTGTTTAACTCCTTTCCTCATCTTGTTTCATTTTTAATTATTTAGCTTATTAGGAGCATTATATTTTAGCAAAGAAATACATGTGTATCATTTACAAATAACTATGTACTGCACATTCAAAATAAATTTACCCAAAGGGCTGTGTCACTGAGGGCAGGCAGAGCACCGCCAGCAGAGGGTTAAAGGCAGCCCTGAGCCAGGCACACCTGCCCCAGGGGCAGGTGCACTTTCTGGGCTAGCACTCCCCACCTCACTGAAGTGGGACTCGGGACTCTGCCCGCCAAATTTGCCGCCACTCACCTTTCACACTTCCTACTTCTCAGCTAACCAAACTACCAAGCTGCTCTCCAGTTCTCAAAGAATCTCACCTCCATCCACTGGTCTCTGTCTCCACCTCTGAGAACTCAGCCACGTCACCATCTTTCTCTTACATGGATCCCTGCAACAACTTCCTTCTTCATCCCCTGGGGCCGCGGCAAGCCACTTTCCACAAAGGTTATCAGAGTGATCTTTTCACAACTCAAAACTGATCATTTCCTATCCCTTCTTAAACCTTTAAGTGGGTTCCCCAACCCTGTTAAGGACAAGACTAAGACCCTACTCTCGTGTGCCATCACTTCTCCCCACTCCCTCCTCAGCCTCTGTGTTCCAGCCACCTGAAACTTCCCTCCCAAAGTTCATGCTTTTATTCACCCTTTAAGCTCTGCCTCAATGTCACTTCTCCAGAAGGCTGTCCCCAAACCCGACAGAAGACCTGATTTCCCTCCTAAGCTCCTTTTTAACACCCAGTACATCTTTGCAGCATTCATGGAAACTGGACTTCAAAAACAAATCATGCAGTAAGTTGTTCCATGAATGGGCCCCAGTCAGATGCAAACTCCACCAGGGCAGGGGCCGGGTGGTCCTAGTCACAGCTAAACTGCCGCTCCCCACCTGGGGGGCAGGCTCAGGATTGGCGCTCCAGACACTTGCTGCATGATGAGCAAATCAATCTGCCCCGCCCCCGCACTTGACACTTCAGCCCATAAGGAATAGTGTGCCACCCGCCCAAAGCCCAGCTCCCTACCTGCTCCCACAGTTCCCTCCACTGGGAGGATCTCCCCTCTCTCAAGATTCAACTCTTGGGGCCTCCTCCTGCATGAGGCCTGCCCTCCTCACTCTCTCCTTTGTGCCCCTCCTGTGCTCTAGAAGGCCACATTCCCTTCTAGAAACGTCTTGGTTCCAACACCTGCCTTCCTGCTGGCCCAGGAGCAGGTTCCAACACCTGCCTTCCTGCTGGCCCAGGAGCAGCCACAGGGCAGGCTAGTGTCTGACCTCTTGTCCCCTTTCTCCCCTCCACATAAGGTGCTTTCCACTCTATTTCTTCCTTGCAGCCTCCCTTCCAGGGCATGACAATAGTGAGTGCTAAGCCTTTTGCCACCTCCAGCACTTCATCAGGCCTGCCCTGAAGAGGAAGCCAAGACACGGCTGCTGGACAACGGCTATCCACACAAGCACTAGTGTCCACAGCTCATGTGGGCAATGGCCAAAAACATCATGCACCTGCCCCCAGTTCAGACCGTTCCTGCTGCAGACACAAGGCATGAGAAACAGGTGTTGGTGCAGACTTAAGACCATCTCGCTGAGAGGTGGGGGAAGGAGGACTTAGTGGGAAAGGAAGCAGTAAAAAGACAGCACTTGGTCTGCCAAACACACTTAGGAACACTCTGAAATAGCTAATGGCCTTTGATCAGTGCTGTCTCAGTCAAGCAAGGCTTTTGAATTTCAGATAGTACCAGACGAGTGTTCCAAAAACAAATGTGGGTCTCCATGTCGATTGGAGATGGTTCTTCCTCTTCTCCTGCCTCCCCTTCCCTGCCATGAAATGGTTAAGACGTCAAACAAGGGGACACCCTGGTCCCCATCCCATTGGTTGAAGTTGTGTGGTGCCAGCGCAACAACAGCCTCTGGTTTGAGACTGCAGGCAGGAAGGCCCAGCACCGACCCCCTCTGCTCTCGAGGGCATCCGGGGGCAGTCAGAGTGCATGCCAGGGGTGACAACCTTTTCTTTTTCTCTGCTGCACACTAGAAGAATGAGAGTTGTCTTGGACCACACATTCAATACACAAACGCTCACAGAAAGCTGATTAGCAAAACAAAGTTCCATGCCTACTTTTCATGATATCCAAACATCACAAATAAACCAAAAAAGTCCTCACAAAATCAGCATGCGCCCCAGCCTCCAGGCCATGTGTTGGGCACCCTCGTAGGGCTGAGAGCCTCCCAGTCATCACTGGGGCCTCTTCATCACCTAAGTAGAGGACCACACATTTCAGGCAGGCCTGACCTCCTTGACCACAAATCTCCCTCTGTAGGAAGCTCTGTCTAAATCTGAAAGGCAATCTGCAGAGTTCAAATGTTTTCTCAGTGAGGACCCGTCTGGTCCACACCTTGGCTAATGTCTCAGAGACCTTCAGCCAAATTGGTACGTGGCTGTTAACGTAAAAGCAGCCCCTGTGTACAAAGTGCTATCCACCTCCCAGGTACTCCACGAGCGCGGTCTCATGTACCTTCCAACGACCTTGTCCAGGAGATGCTACTATTTTATTAGCCCATTTCATAGATCACGAAATTGAAGACTAGCAAAGTTCAGCAAATTCCCCAAGGTCACACAGCTAGGAAATTGTTAGGCCAAAAAGAAACCCTAAGTCTGCCCAGTCTCTTAAGCCTTAAGCACAGCTGCTTCCCACACATACACCCTCATTCCTCCTCGGCCTAGAGATGGGGAAACCAAAGCACAGAGCTGCAAAGCCATGTGCCCAAGGTCACGTTCAGCTAATCAGCCCCGGGCTGAGAAAAAGAAGGCGGGTCTGTCCCACTATGCCTGAACATTCACACTCATGGCCAGCCACCCTCTCTCCTACCCCAAATCACCCCTTCAAAAAGAAAACAATTGGATGGCACCTGTGGCTCATAGAGTAGGGCGCTGGCCCCATATACCGAAGGTGGCGGGTTCAAACCCAGCCCCAGCCAAACTGCAACAAAAAATAGCTGGACGCTGTGGCAGGCGCCTGTAGTTCCAGCTACTCGGGAGGCTAAGGCAAGAGAATCGCCTAAGCCCAGGAGTTGGAGGTTGCTGTGAGCTGTGTGACGCCACGGCACTCTACCGAGGATGATAGTGACACTCTATCTCTAAAAAAAAAAAGAAAACAACCCAAACCAACAGGCCACAGAAGAAAGACCCTTAACATGATCCAGTCTGAGGAAAGCAGGTTCCCTCTTCTCTAGGTCTTGTTTCCCCTCAGTGGTGGGGCCACTGGCTCTCTCTGCCTGTC
>CAUYRH010133116.1:0-10492 GCA_963574655.1 Perodicticus potto
TTGTTCTCACAAAGTAATGAGAAAGTCTCTTGAATGTTATCGCAATCAGGTTGATGAAAATATCTCTGATTGTATCTGAAGCCCGTACACTGTACCCCATGATTGAATTATTGTACACAGCTATGATTCAATAAAAAAAAAGAAAAGAATATACTACAAATCAATAGTGATCAAAACAGCATGGTACTGGCACAAAAATACAGAGGTAGATGTATGGAACAGAATTGAAGACCCAGAGGTGAACCCAGACACTTATCATCATTTGATTTTTGATAAGCCTGTTAAAAATATAAATTGGGGGAAAGATTCCACATTCAATAAATGGTGCTGGGTGAACTGGCTAGCGACCTGTAAAAGACTGAAACTAGACCCACACCATTCTCCTCTAACGAAAATTGACTCTCATTGGTTAAAGGACTTGAACTTAAGATATGAAACTATACAAATTCTTAGAGAGAGTTCAGGGGAAACGCTTGAAAAAACTGGCCTGGGAAAATACTTTATGAGCAGGACACACCAGGCAATTGAAGCAACATCCAAAATACACTACTGGGATCTGATCAAACTAAAAAGTTTTTGCACTGCCAAGAACACACGAAGTAAAGCAAATAGACAACCCTCAGAATGGGAGAGGATTTTCACAAGTTATATTTCTGACAAAAAAAAATGATGGAGAGGTTACATCTTTGGTATTAACCTGGATGGTGCTGAAACACATTCTTTTTAGTAAAGTATCATAAGAATGCAAAAAAAAAATGTATCCAATGTATTCAATACTAATATGAAGCCAGTAGATGATCTAGTATAGTGGTTCTCAACCTTCCTAATGCCATGGCTCTTTAAAACAGTTCCTGTGGGTTGCGACCCACAGGTTGGGAACCACTGATCTAATACATGCCCACACCAGGAAAAAACTCAATTCAATTCAACCTGGGGGAAGAGGAGAAGTGAGAGGGGGAGAGGGGAGAAGGAAGGGACATTGGTGTGGTCCCACTTAATAGGCACAATGTAAGGGCATATGGTACACCTGAGTGTAGGACAGAACTATAACAGGGATTCTTCCTAACAAATGCAAACGTTATGACCTAATTGTTTATACCCTCACATTAATCTGAAATTTAAAAAAAAAAACACCATTTAAGTTAGCATGTACTTTAATGGACAGTGCCCATATCTTTTTTTTTTTTTTTTTTTTTGCAGTTTCTGGCCGGGGCTGGTTTTGAATCTGCCACCTCTGGCATATGGGGCCGGCGCCCTACTCCTTTGAGCCACAGGTGCTGCCCTGTGCCCATCTCTTTATGGTAAATAACTGTGATTGTTCAAACACTAACCACAGCACATAACTACACCTTGTATTTTCAATATGAAGAGTCTAAATTTCTTTTGAAAATCAATTGACTATATTTAGGAAATGTCATCTATAGTCAGGATAATAGACAAACCAAAGGAGTTAGTCAGACTTAGGTTTGATATAGGTGCTGCCTCTCACTAGCTGTTGTCACCAGAGGATAGTTAGTTCCTGTTCTGCAGTGTTCTGTTCTGTGAAGTGGAGGCAACAATAGTACTTGCCATATAGGGTTATTGGGAATTGTTTTTTTGTTTTGGCCGGGGTCAGATTTGAACCCACCACCTCCAGTATATGGGGCCGGCACCCTACTGCTTGAGCCACAGGCACCACCCCAGGGTTTTTGGGAATTTTAATAGCACATGGCAAAAAACAATATTATAACAAATTTAAAGATCTCAATTGGCTTTTAGACAATTCTAGCATTAAGATACACATCATTCCATAAAGTAGGACAAGCATCTCAATGAGCTCATCAGAAGAAACTGGCTTTATTAACAGATTTAGAAGGATGAAGAAAACAGAAACAAAGGACAGAAACCTGATCAGTCATTTCAAAGCTACTTTCTTCAGAAGATGGGAACAGGGAGACAGAACGATAGAAAGATAACTGATTGCTTAACACCAGGAAACTTCAGGTTATTATTGTCATTATTGTGATGATTAAAGATTGAGACTGGCTGGCTTGAGAAATTGACTATGATCTCTCTCTCCTTATTTCCCAGGTCATATAATAATTTAGTGATGTGAAACTTTATCATGGGCGATTCCATTTTGATTTTTAGTCTGATCTGCTGGGACCTAGTGCGGGAATTTAGTCTAAACTGATGACCTCCTATAACTATTATTTAACATATATATAACACAGGCAAAGTCTCTATGTGCATGACACATAGTAAGCAATCAGAAGTGTCAGCTGTAAAACTTACTAAATGCAGAATACAAATGTCTTCATACAGTAACAAAGAAAATGCCCTGAAGGCTATGTTAAACAGTTTGATGAAAATATTTCAGGTTGTATATGAAACCAGCACATTGTACCCCTTGATTGCACTAATGAACACAGCTATTATTTAATAATAAAATAAAATTAAAAAGTGTCAGATGTAATAATAATATTTATTATTATAGATATGTGACAAATAGTCGATACTTAATATATGGTAATGATGACTATGATGAGGTCAACTGAGATTATTCTTACAACCCACCACCTCTGAGGATTTAAGGAGGAGCAATTAGATATGGTGCTCTTCAGTGTTAGGTTTATATAAGATGGTTTGTGAAATAACTCAGGGCACAGAGGAAGCCATAAATTCTCCATTAGAATAATAGAGCTGATGACAGTATTTCACAAGACAGAGAGTCAGAGTTATGTCAACAGGAGGAATAACAAATTTCTCTTACACACCAAAAGGAGCAAAGTTGGGAAAGAAATGAATCTTCATGGTGACACATTAAAGGCAACTAGAGGAAGTTCTCTAGAGTTTCCACGTCCCCATGCGGGGGCCAGATCATGATGGTCAGGCAGTCGTAGGGATGGATCCCTACCCTCTGTCTGCCCTTGATGCTCAGAGGTGAAGACTGTGAAATATGCAACACCCGAGAGAAGACTTGGACTTGATGATTCTCCCCAGGGAGGACATCTGAGGGCAGATGGAAAGACGCCAAAGGGAAAAAGTATTCAGAAGAGGGAGGAAAGTAAGTAGAGAGTTTAGGAACAAGAAAAGTCTGCAAGGCATCCTTAAGATTCCAGGGAAGGCTCACACCTGAAATCCTAGTACTCCGGGAGGCCAAGACAGATGGATTAGGAGAATTGCCTGAGCTCAGGAGTTTGAGACATGCCTGAGCAAGAGTGAGACCCCCCTCTTTACTAAAAAAAAAAAAGAAGAAGAAGAAGAAGAAAAGAAAATAGAAAAACTGTCTGGACAGTGTTGTGACAGGCACTTGTAGTTCCAGCTCCTGAGAAGCAGACGCAAGAGGATTGCTAGAACCCAAGAGTTTGAGGTTCCTGTGAGCAATGATGTATGGCACTCTACCCAGGGAGGACAGAGTCTCACTAAAAAAAAGTCTTAAAAACAAAAAAAGATTTCTGTGAAACACGAAAGTAAGCTCCTCCTGGCCAAGAAGAGGGAAGAGCCTTGTGGTAGACATAGTGATATAGGCAGAGGCAGGCCAGTTCATAGAGGGTGGCTGAATGTCAGGTTTTGAGCAGAAACATGAGTTAGGTCCATGGGTCAGAGATTACTTCAGCTGGGATCCCCCTGATCCAGAACAAATATGTAGTTGAACACGTAGAAAGAGTTTGTGTCATGGTCAAAGATATCAAACTGATATCCAAGATAGCTTGAAAGGCAGAAAGGCACCATACTAGTCAACAAACCAAAGCTGAAATAATGAGGCTGAACAATAATGCTGTCCCATTCCTAACCCAAGATGTGCTTGGTTAAAACATCTTTTAAATTAAGGCTTGCCTATGGCATCTGTTCTGATTCCTCAGCATCAGGCTGGGTTCTGTCCTTGTTAGTACGCTGTGATATTGGTATGTTCTACAAATGTGTAGGGATCACTGCTGGAATGAGAGAGAAGGAGAGAGTGAGAGAAACAAGAAAACATAGCCTCTCACATGCCCCAGCTCTGCAATTCTTCCAACCCCCAGGGCCTCAGAACCTCAGAGAATTCATAGGTTCAGTCCTTGACTTTATAATCCTTGTAAATGACTGTGCATATTGAAATATTTGTTCATTTAGCTTGTAAGAAACAGAAATAAATGACTAGTGAGGGAGAGTAATGAGAATAAGATTTGAAAGATAAGGTTTGGACAAATTTTTGAATAGCCAGAATGAAGGTTTTGGGAAACATTTTCTTTCTTTTAGGAACACATTTTGGAAACCATCTGGATGTTTAGCCTCTTGTACATCAAAGATATTTGTAGCTAACTACTCATCAGCCAAAGGTTTTAATATAATTTAAACATTATCATGTTAGTTTGCCTCAACTTATACAAAGAATGCATTGCCCAAAGGTTGTGTTTAAGTCATATATTATAAATCAAATCATATGTTAAATGTACTTGGGGACCTTGCTATTTAAAGAATCACTTATTAAATGCTTTATCTACCAAATACACACGCATATATCGTATATGTGTTTGTGAGCAAGAGTGTGTTTGTGTGTATGTAGTAAATTTGTCTTGGCTTAAAATTGGGTACAATTGTGGTTTGCTCATCCACTAAATTTACCATTTACTAAACTCTTGCTTTGCTATACTTTCCAAGGACTTATTGACTAGTAGAGTAAAACCCACTGCCCTAAATATCTACCTAACTTTCAGGTAGGAAGATACTGGTTCATCATCATCTACTTCGTGCCTACAAGAAGCTACTGTTAGTAAGATATCTGATGTGTAAAATGTCCAGGGAAAGTGTGTTTTATTTTAAAGAACTGCCTGGATTCCCTCCAGATGTCTATGTGGAATATTGTTTGTCTGTTTTGAAGGACTCAGTGAGAGGGTGAGATGGGGAGGGTAGGAGGGGGGGGAGGCAATGACCTGCTGGTGGGAGGAAGAGATTGCTAAATCCAGCTCAGACAATTTCCACAGATCAAAGAATTATTTTGCTTCTAGACCTTTCCGAATTACTCAGCTAAACCACACACAAAATGGGGTACTTGCTTTAATTACTCAGCTCAGCTCATTACTCCAGTCTCTCATTCTGTGTTGTCAGCAGGAACCTTCCCCACAGATGTATAAGCACCACCTAAATTTGCATGCGAGAACCATCTATTTATTTTGCATGCAGCATAGGTTGGCAGGGACCTTCAATGAATACTTTCTGGTCATTCTGAACTTGAACAAGTCCTTTAACTGCTCCAGTCTCAAGGCCCTTTCTTATAAGACTTTCTGTTCTGGAGTAACTTGTCCCAGGGCAAAGATTACAACTATGCCAGGGAGATAAAAACCCTGCAAGAGTGGGGTGAACCAAGATGGCGGCCGAGTAACAGCTTCCTTGCAACAGGGCACGGTGAGACTGGGGAGAGAGGACTTCAGGCATCTCTGGCAGGCAGGATCGGCCCAGAAACTTCCCTATGGGGACACAGGGAGACAGTGTTAGACTTCTGGACACCCTGAGGAAGGGAAAAGTGGCAGAGATTGGGCAAGTGGTTGCGTGTGTTTGTTTGGTCTAATCCTGTCAGCAGCTGTGGGTGGGGCAACAGTGGGACTGCAGGCTGGAGAGGCCTTGCCTGTGAGAAGTTTGGGTTTCTTTTGGACTTGGTGCTCATTTGAACTGCCTTGGGAGAACTTGGGCAGGAGTGCGGGGGTCTCTGAGTGTTGTCTGGGGCGCCAGACTGGGCCACCGAGCTGGATGGAGCTACCAGTGTTTGGTTGTAGGCTGTGTGGAGCCATTGTGGGAGAACTGCCCTCGCAAGCTCCATCCTCAGGGTTGCAGAACAAACATCAGGTGGGAGCGAGTAATCTAGTGACTGAGCAGCCTAAAGGTGGGGACTGAGAAGCCTTGTAGCGTTAGCTCTCAGGGGCGTAAGGTAAGACCAATTTTGGCACACTGAGTAAGTGGATAGCCACTTAAGGAGTGATCTCAGCCACAAGCACTTTCCTGGGACAGCTTCTGCTTAGCTCAAGTTAGCAATTTAAAGTGTCTTCTAAGCAGGCTGAGGAGGATTTAAGCTCCCACCCTGCAGGGTTTGAGAAATCATTAGAGACACAGGGTCACTCCCTACAAAGATCCAGTAACAACAGAGTGATTCTGCCAAGGTCTGTTCTGGGAGACACACCTCCCCAAGTCTGAGGATGGTCATAGGCAACAGTGAAAAATAATCATGAGGCAGAATCAACAGAAAAACTGGCAATATGAATAATCAGAGTAGATCAACTCCCCCAAGGAAAGACAAGGTACATACAGCACAAGATCCCTTGCATAAGCAAATGGCTGAGATGTCAGAAGTTGAATTCAGAGTCTGGATAGCAACTAAGATCAGCACAGTGGAGGAATAGATGGAATTAGAGTTTTTTTTGAATTTTGTGTTATTTGTGCTTTTCTCAATGTTCTTTTTTTATTTTTTTAGTTTTTATTTTATTTTTTTTAATAATTTTTTTAAATCATAATTGTGTACATTGGTGCAATCATAGGGCAGAATGTGCTTCATATACAATCAGAAACATTTTGATCGTACTGTGAGAGCCCTCATAGCATTTTCTTAATCACTATATAAAGACATTGATACTCTACATTTAATAAGTTTCACCAGTACCCTAAACTGCAAGATATGAGAAAAGAAACTAACTAGTGAGAGACAAAAGTATTAAAAAGTACCAAGAGTAAAAGGAATAGACAATACAATGAGATGGTACCATGCAATAAAACTGGAGTCCCAGAAGCAAAGGAGTGAGCAAAAGTGGTATAAGCAATATTTGAAGAGAGAATGGTTAGAAACTTTCCAAAATGAATGAAAAAATAATGTAGATACAAATATAGAAAGCCCTATAAACCCATATAATAAAAGAAAAAATAAAATCAATTAAGTACAATGTAGCAAAACTATTAAAATCTAAGATCATAAGAAAATATTTCAAGAAGCCAGAAATCAGATTACATTCAAAGGAGAAACACTTAAAATAAATCTGATTTCAATATAACTTTACCGTTTAGGATAGCCACTAAAAGAATATCATAATGTGTATAGCTCCCAAGTTTTATATATATATTTATATTTACTTCTTATAAATATAAATTTTATATAAATATATTAATTTACAAATTTGTAAATTTTACTTACAAATTTATTTATTTATTTATTTATTTGTTAAGATAGAGAGTCTCACTTTGTTGCCCTCGGTAGGTTGTCATGGCATCACAGCTCACAGCAATCTCCAACTCTTGGGCTTAAGCGATTCTCTTGCTTCAGCCTCCTGAGTAAGTAGCTGGGACTACAGATGCCCGCCACAATGCCTGGTTGTTTTTGTTGCAATTCACATTGCTGTTTTTAGCTTGCGGGGTCAGGTTTGAAGCCTCCACCCTCGGTATAAGGCGCTGGCGCCCTACTAAGTAAGCCACAGGCGCCGCCCTTACAAATATATTTAAGTAAAATTTATATTTATATATATACAACTTAGAAGCTGCATACATTTTTATATTCTTTCTTCCCACCTATATAAACAAATTTGAATAACAAAGTATTACTTGATCATTTCAAAGGAAAGTATAAGAGTTAAGAACTTAGAATAACCAGGACAATTAGAAAATTGCTAGATGGTAGATTTAAATCCAAATATCAATAAATTCATCAAGTACAAAAAGAATAAATAGTTTACTTAAAAGATAAATCTGAGAGAACAAAAAAGCAAACCCCAACTCCCTGGTGTTTACCAGAGACACATCGGGAATATAAAATACAGAAAGGTTAAAAGTAAAAGAACTAGAGAAAAGACAAACCATGAAAACTCTAGGCCAATGAATGGTGGGGTAGCTATAATAAAGTAAACTTAAAGTTAGGAAAAATTACAAGAAGGGGATTTTATAATAGTAAAAGAATGAAGTAAGGATCCTGAAATACATTAATGTAACATAATCTCAAAATATAGAAACAAAAAATTGACAGAACTGTAAAGAGAAATGTCTGATAAGCAGATGCTTCCTATCCCTAAAGAAGTCTATGCCTTAGCTTCTGGATCCTGGGAATATATATATTACTAGCAAAACAGATTTTGCAGATGTAATTACAACTACAGAATTCAAAATAGGGGAAGTGATCCTAGATTATCTGGTGGACCCAATCTAAACATGTAAATCCTTAAAGGGAGAGAACTTTCTCTAATTAGAAGCAAGAGAGATGAGGCAGAAGGAAAAGTCAGAGAGCTTTAACTCATGAGGACTTGATATGCTTTCTGGCTTGAAGATGAAGTGATAAAGTCAACCCCGAGCTAGGGAATATGGGCAAACTCTAGAAATTGAGAATGGCCTGCAAACAAGCAAGAAAAAAGGGACTCCAGCTTGAATTCTGCTAACAATCAAGTGAACCTAGAAAGAAGCACATCATTCCCCTACAGAAATCTCCAGATAAGAGAATCAACTAGCTGACTCTTTGCTTTTAGCCTTATTGAGCATGCTAGAATTGACCTAGAGAACAGTGAGATAATAAAACTTGTTTTAAGTTGTTATAGCATGTTTTACATGTTATAGCAACAAGAGAAAATAGGTAACAAAGTAAAAAGATCCACTATTATGGCTGGGATTTATAATAGGTCTCCTTAGTATACAATGGAACATGCATACAAAAATAAGTCAGTAAGCATAAGATTTGAGGAACACAATCAATTTCACCTAACTGACTTGTATAGAAGTTAAACCAATGACTACAAAATATAATATATATTCTTTAAAAGCATATTTGAGACAGTTACACCAGGTAACTATATGCTGGGTATAAAGCAAGTCTCCATAAACTTAAAAGGGTTGAAACCATATAACAAAAATTGTTGTTTTCACTAAGAATTCAATTAAAGTAGAAATCAATTATTAAAAATAGACCAAAAAAAAGCCATCATATTTTGATAGTCAGAAATGCTACATGGCTCTAAGAAGAAATTACAATAGAAATCCAAAAATATTTTGAACTGAATAATAATGAAAAATATTATATATCAAAACTGTGAGCTGAAGCTAAAGCTGTTTGAAGAGGGAAATCTATTGCTGTAAATGCATAAATTGGAATAGGGTAAAAATTAATGAATAAAACGTTATGTTACTCAGTAGAAACAAACCTGAAACATAAACCTAATGAAAGTAGAAGGAAAAAAATAGTAAGAGTAAAGAGCAGATGCAATCAAATAGGAAACAAACTTCTAAAATGAAACAGAAAGCAAATATCCAAGAGGAAAAAATAATAAAATATATATTTAAGTGACAATTCTAATAAGATAGATCACATACAGGAAGAATTAGAAGAAAATACACAAATCTACAGATATCTGCCTCATCCCCCTCTTAAAATCTATGAACAGAACAGGAGTGATAGAAAAAAAGCAATGGATGCCAACAGTTGGTAGTTTTTGGACGTTGGAAAGCAGATGGATTAGATTAATGGGAAAAGAGGAAGAGAAAAATCATGACCCCAGCTATTCGCATATGTGAGAACTGCTCTTCTTCAAACTTGTTACAACATAATAGAGAATAGGCTATGATTGTCCTTATAACATATTAAATGCTCAATAGTCGACTGTGGTGTAATGTTGCAAATTAAAATTCTCTAAACAAAGTGGATATTTCTTGTATTGCATTACAGACAACGAAGAGTGAAACTTTGGGAAGATCCAGACTTCAGAAAAACAAAAATGTTAAAGGTGAGAGAGGGAAGCAGAGGGCAGTTGTGAGACTTTAAGCACTCTATCCTTGTACTACAGTGTTTTTTATTTTTGTAGATATGAGAGATTGCCTGCTGACCTCCTAAAGGGAAGCCTAAAGGTTGACATGACCCATCATTCACTTACGAAAAGCCCACATATAGTCTGCTTATTCAGGAAAAAGACCAGTTGAAGAAACAAAATTATTCAGCTATTGAAGCAGCCAAAGAACAACCAATCATAAATCAGCCTAGTCTTAATAATAAATATGTATAATGGTAAAGTTTCACTAGATGGCTGAGGAAAACCAACAGCTTGAAAGAAAAGGATTCAGAGGCAACATGAGGAATGAAGGAAAATGTAAAAAAAAATTCAACTAGTACCGAGAGAAAAACACATTGTACTCAAATAATTTAAGATACATTTCCATTCAAAAAAGGAAACAGGTACTGAAAATTAAAATTGCATTTAGTGAAAGAATAAAAAATTAAAGCTAAATAATGTAATGAATAGAAGTGAAGACAAAATTCATAATGTGGATATCAGGAAAAAATGCACTGCTAAAAAACTTAAGAAAAATACAGGCAAATAGTTTTATAATGTTATGGTGGGAAAGACTTTTCTAAGAAAACATACAATTATCGCCCGACCCAGCAGGAAGCAGTTAGATGGAGTCTTCGCCCCTTTTCCCTAACAGCAGTTGGGGTTTCTACTCGGAGAGGGAGAATTGATGCAGGACATCTGGCACCCTAGCCAGCTCAGCGGAGCTGGCGGACCTGCCGCCTCCTCCG
>CAUYRH010133120.1:0-20501 GCA_963574655.1 Perodicticus potto
AGACTTTACAGCCTTTGTATTAACCTGGATGGAAGTGGAACACATTATTCTCAGTAAAGCATCACGAGAATGGAGAAGCATGAATCCTAGGCATTCAATTTTGATATGAAGAAAATTAATGACAATTAATGACAAGTAATGACATGTGGGGGTGGGGGAAGGGGAAGAGCAGAGAAAGAAACAATGAGGGAGGGGTGGGGAAAGGAAGAGCAGAGAGCGGGAAACGGGGGTCTTGGTGTGTGCCACAACTTTTGGGGGCAAGACACAATTGTAAGAGGGACTTTACCTAACAAATGCAATCAGGGTAACCTGATTTCTTGTACCCTCAATGAATCCCCAACAATAAAAAAAAAAATAGAATGGTAAGGGCTCCTAAGGATCATCAGTTCTGCCCTCTTGTTTTGTGAATGCAGAGACAGTAAATCCCAGTTACTGTCCCAAGGCTACATAGCTAAAAAAATAGAGAGCCAGGAGGAGTATTTTAGTCTAGAGCTCTTTCCTGTCATCACAATTACATAATGAATTTCTTTATATGTCAAAGTCACTCCAACTTAAAGTTAAGTGCCTACATGACTTTTCTGTCATGCCTAAAATAATATCCCCAAAATACCTGTTTGTATTTTTATTTGTCTTGATTCCAGAATACAGATTTTCAAATGATGGTCACAATAATATTTCCCGTTTCACCCAGTCGTCTCCACACTGTGGCCTTGTCATTCCGCCATTAAGAGTTCTTTACTCCAACCCCTCATAGTTGATAAAATATAGCAGAAGGGATGCTAGTTCTGAGCATGGCCCTCAAATAGCCTTGCAACTTCTGCTTCCTGCTTTTGGGAATGTTTGCTCTTAGGACATTTCCTCTGAGAACTCAGACCCCACGCTGGGAGAAGCAGGAGCCACACACCAAAGCCATGTTTAGGAGCCTTGGCCCAGCTAAGCTTTCAGCTGACAGCTAGCATCAACTACCAGATGTGTACGTCTACCATCCTGGACATCTCGCCCAGCTGAGCTTTCAGATGATGTAGCCCTAGCTGACAGCTTCCTGTAAGTACATGAAAGACCTCCAGTGAAAACTACCCAGATGATCCAAGTCAACTCAGAGAAATATTAAAGCATTTTTTGTTTTAATTACCCTAAATTTTAAAGTGGTTTATTACACAGCAATAGAGTACTGAAACAGTCAGTGGTGCAGAAGTTTGCAGTTATGGTGCCCTCAGATTCCTGACATTGAACCTCACGTGCACCCTCACCTCTGCCATGCAGGCCCCTCTTCAAGCCTCGCTGACTCCTGCACACGCTGCTCACCTTGACAGATCCAGCTCTCCCACTCTTCCTATTAGCAAAACCTGTCAGGTTTGAAACTGACGGCTGGGTATGTGGAATTTTCAATAGAAATTGTAGGAAGCTTCGACATTTCTTACCACAGAAAAAGAACACTGTATTTTTCCATATGGGTATCTCCCTTAGGTAACAAGGCTCAACAGAGGTCATAAAGCCCAAGAGCAAGTTAGATATAATGTTGACCTTTCCAGAAAGCACAGAGCTAAATTTAATACTCAACATGGTAACTATTTTAGCCTGGAGGGACAGTATATTTGCTTCCTCCTTCTGCAAGGTTCTGATATTTATATTTTTTATTTTAACAGTCTTATTGCATACGTCTTAATTTTAAGTCACCTCTAAATCTTCTTGGAAACAGGCAGGGTCTAAATTACAAGTAAATAATATTAAGTTTTCCCTGCTGGTCTGGTCCTCTCTAAAAACTGTAAGAAACATTTTGCTGTTCTCATTTAGCGTAGCACTCCCCGAAGCACGGGACTTCGTGCCAAAGACAGAACATGAGGAGATTTAAGATAGGCTGGAGTTACTAAATTTTTAATTTTAGTAGTTATGTATTTATTTTAATATATATTAGGAAAGATACCACATTAAACTAGTATATCACATGTACATGGGGTAAGGGTAATTTAAATAAAAATGTTAAATTAATAATACCTAGTGGACATGAATCAAACCATGAAAGTAGTAGATAAATAATTGGGAAATACTGGTTTGGAATTTCTGGAAAGCTTGCAGTGTTCTGGCTTCCTTTCCCTTTTTTTAGAGGTTTGTTTCTGGGTAGTTGCACCTTTCCGGCTTATTGATTTTCTGCCTTTTTTTTTGAGTCAGCAAGCCATTACTTGCCACAGTTGAAATTCATATAGCCAATGTTTTTCTATATCTCATTTCATCAGCAGGCTTAATTCACAGTTGTTTTTTTTTTGTTGTTGTTGTTGGTGGTGTTGTTCATTATAATAGAAGCTTGCCAAGGCCAGCTCAGCAACATCTCCACAAACTAAATTACTTTCTGTAGATGCTCTTGGTGGTCAGAAGTCTCTTAGCATCAGTAGCATAGGGTTGGATTTCTAGACTGTGCTTAGCCCATGACAGATTGACACCAAGCAGAGGCCTTGCTCTGTACTGCAGTCTGTTCACCTCCTTAGCGACAGCCTCATCCTCACGTTGTGCAGAGCTCCCAGGGGTCATTGGTACCAGGTCCCTGCTTCCATTGCCACCTCGTAACCACCATGATTTTCATTGTCCCTACATCTTCACCTACTGACACCTTCGCCTTACACATTTATGTTAGAGTCATAAACAGTGTATTGACATTTCCTGAAAAGTTACAATTTGTGTGACTTGTGTAAATAAATTGCAATTGAAAATGATTTTAGAGAAATCTTTAAAAATGAAGTTTATTATTTGCTTTTATCAATGGGGAAATGAACTCTTTCCCTTTCTAAACTTCAAGTGCTGCTTAGGAAGGCGTGCCCCTTCTATCTTCACATCAGATAAACCATGCCTTCTAAGCCAGAGCAAGATCCACGGGCACATGCCCTGGTCTTAGATGCTTCACAGACTTCCTCATTTAAGACCTTTGAATTTACCACCTGGTCTGGAGATATGGTTCTCATCAATTCCCATTTATTAGTAGGTGCTTAAAAGGAGGCACTTTCTGACATGCAATAAAAAGCAAACCTAATGAGCAAATGGCAGTGAACTTTGAGGGGCACTTTAGGAGAAGGTCTATCAGTATTCATAACTCTGACACACTATAAAAGACACTTTAATGCTACAAAAATGTGTCAGAGAAGATATTGAGTTAACTGAAGGGGGAATTTTCTGGTAAAACACATAAGAGCACCCATTTCAACTGATCTGAACTATTAATATATTTTCCCCTTTACTGACAATTCATTTACCAAGTGTCAGATGAATGGTATTGGAGACAGCGTTGATATTAACTCCCAAATGAGGTTCTATAACAATGAAAGGTACATAAGTATTTCACCCTAGCATTTTCTCTGTAATTAATGCCCTTGGCCTTGCCTAGGCAGCTGATGCCACTCAAAAATTAGAAAAATCATCTTTGGAAATGTTCCTCATCTTTCTATATATGGAAAGTTATAGTTTCTCTCTTTTTCATACAACCCATTTTTCACATAATACAGAGAAATGTAAAAGGACTTCAGATTCTTAAGGCAACTTAATCTGATATTTCAAAGCAATATATATAACATCAAATTGATGTCTATGTTTTTTCCTAGGTTCTTTCCAAAAGAATTTCTTAAAGTCACCAAAACAAACAAACAAAAAACTTAAAAAACTAAGTCAAGGTAAAACATCGGTATCTCACACCAAGGAGGGGAAAATGAATAATTGCATTTCACTTAATATAATGATAACCATAGTCAATATATATAAACTTTCCCTAAATCATACTGGGATGCTATTTATATAAAATAAGGGAGAGTTTTTCTCTTTTTTATCTTCTTTTAGAATAATAGAATTCCAGTTAATTTTCCTTTTTTGTCCTTGACTTATAATATCTGTATTTTTTGTTATTTAAAATCCTACATATGTAAATTTTGCACATTATGGAAATTAATAATATTCACAGAGAATGGAATATAGTATTTGAAGGCACTATGAATAACAAACCTAGCCAGTACATACTGTGAGTTTTTCTGCCACAATATCGACTCAATTATTAATCGTTTTCTGTAAGATTTCCACAGATGCAGATTATGGAAAAGCAGTATATTTCTAGAACTATTATCCCTTTTCATCTATGTGTCATTTAAATGAAAATACAGTTTATGAAGGTAATTTGATTAAACACTGGACTTACTAAAATGAAATTTTGAGGAGAAAAAAAAGCAAATGATTCCATAGCATTGGCCAGGATTCAAGACTGCTCTAAAGTCCTGCTAATGCTGAAACACGAAAGGCCAGTTTGTCCTGCATTACATGTTTACATTCACCATCAATTTTCCGTGAAAATCCTGAGTTTACTTCATGGAGAAAATTGCAAAAATACATATAAGAATTTTACAGGGTAATTTCAGGATAAACTAAGTTAATCTATTCACTTTCTATCCAGCTGAGGTAGTGAAGACAGGTTTTGTTTGATTATCAATCTTTGACTTTCGTCTATAACAGCGGTTCTCAACCTGTGAGTCGCAACCCACAGGAACTGTATTAAAGGGCCGTGGCATTAGGAAGGTTGAGAACCACTGATCTATAAGTTCTCTTAGCAAATACTCCAGGAAATATATGCAAAGCTATCACAGTATGTGAGAAAACACTGAGTCATTGCCTCTAATATTCTTTGTCACATTAACCTAATTCATTTATCCACTCATCCATTCATCATTCAACAATAATTTATTGGGCATCTACCATGGGTCTGTTCCTCTGCTAGGATCCTGGGACTCCAAAGATGATTAATATGTGGCTCTTATCCTTGAACATTTTACATTCCATAGAGAAAGCTCAGTGATAGAAAGATGTTAATAAATATGATAAATCATATCATATTGATATCACCAATGTGATAAATATAATGTAAGCACTTGCCTAGGGCACACAGCTGGTATGTGTGAATATGTCTTAGTTTGGGTTCTTATACTGGATATAAGATGTCTTAGTTTGGGTTCTTATACTGGATGGCTTGAACACAAACATTTATTTCTCACAGCTATGGAGGCTAAAGTCCAAGATCAGCACACTAGCTTGAGAAGGTTCTGAAGGAGGGGCCTCTTTCTGGTTCACAGATGGCTGCCTTCTCTCTGGATCAGCACACAGCCAAGAGAAAGATAGCTGGTGCCTTCTTCTCCTTATAAGGTCACTAATTCCATCCCTGGGGTTCCACCTTTGTGAACTCCTACAGACCTAATCACCACATTGGTGATTAGGGCTTTCACGTGTGAATTTTGAGGAGCCACAAATCCTCAGTTCACAGCAGGGCTTGTGGGAGTGGGGCAGTAGGGCAGTAGCATTAGAGGGGAGTCAGTAATGAAGGATTCAGCAAGAGAAGGCTGGATAGAATTTCCAAGCATGAGCAGGAAATACCATCATTTAATGGACATTTAGAAGAGGACTACCATCCAGCAGAAGGCTGGGAATGACTACTGAGTGAGGTGGAATAAAAAGCATAGTAGAGATTGAAGGCAAGGAAAGAAAAAGTATTTCGTGTATTTTGATACTTCTTTTGAATAAAATACATCACGCGTCCAGTGCAGTTCCTTAACAGGTAGTTTGTAGAACTGAGTTTGAGCTCCGTGAGTGAGATGGTATTTGGTTGTGGATGTATGTCTGAGACAGCAGTGAGTGACTGCATGATGGGATATCAAATCTCTAATTGAAATTATATAGCTAAGAAATGTAGATTTCATTCCTGTATTTGTTTATTCATTTATATTTTAGGCATGTAAGTTTTTCTAGAGGTTATAACAGTAGATAGAAGACACAGATCAAAATTTCTGCATTCTTGAAGTTTGTATTATAGTGGGGATTGGGTGAGGTGGGGGGACAGAGGACAGTATATAGAATGTGAACTGTCAGTGTTAAAGAGAAAATAAAGCAGGTAACAGTGGTGTTGCCATTTTAAGTAGGTGTCCTTAGGCCTTATTGAGATGACATTTATATAAAAAAGATAGAGGAAAGTGAATCATGTGATAGCTAAGGGAAGAGTGTTCCAGGAGGAGGGAATAGCCAGTGCAAAGGCCCTGAGACTGGAACATACCCAGCAGCTTTGAGAAAAAGGAGAAGAGCTGTGAGGCTCCAGCAGAGTGAGGAAGAGATTAGCAGGAGATAAAGAGTAGGTCAGAGCCTGTAAGATCTTGTTGGCCATTATGAATGCTTTAGCTTTTACTCTTATAGTGGTATGAAACAAATACAGAGTCATATATAATGACTCACATTTTAGCATGATCATTCTGTACTGTGTCAAGAATAGACTGAATGAAAAGGGGAAAAGTAGAAAGATCAGTTTTGATAATCTGAAGAGAGATGATGGTGGTTAGACAGGATAATAGAGGTGGAAAAGGGAAGACGTGCTTAGACTCTGGGTATATTTTGAAGAAGAACCAATAGTATCTGGTAATAAATTAGATGTGGCATCTGACCACAAAAGAAAATGTAATGATGACTCCAAGGTTATTATCATGAACAAATAGAAAGTTACAACTGACATTAACTGAGATGGAGCAGTGGACTAAGGAAGATAAGAAACTTGGGTTTAGAAGTATCAAATTGAGGTCTGTATTAGACACCCAAGTGGAAATGTTTAAGTTGGTATATAAGTCTGGAGTTCAGCTGAGAGTGTTTAGATGCTATTTAAAGCATTGCTACAGGATGAGATCACTAAGGGTAATGTAGGTATAACAGAGACAAGGTCCACAGAGTGAGCCCTGGGACACTCATCAGTTGAGAAATTTGGGAGGTGAAAAGTAACCTGCCAACGAGACAGAGAAGAAGCAGCTAAAGCAGGAGGAAACCCAGGAGAGTATAACCTTCCAAAAACAAAGGGAAGAAAATATTCCAAGAAAAAGGAAGTAATTCTTTTGTAAAATCCTGCAGAAAATTAAGTATGATCAGAAGTGACCTATAGATTTAAGTGAGGTCCTTTAAAAATCATGAGTAGATGGGTGGTGCCAGAAGCTACTTTGAAAATTAGGTGGTTTTGGAAGATTGGTAAAGGCAAAAATCAGATTTATCAGATTGAAAAGAAGGTGAGAAATCAGATGTGGACTATTCTTTCCAGAAGTTGATTGTAAAGAAAATACAAAAGTACATAGAATTCCTTGAGATTAGTAGGACACCAACAAACACATCAAAAAGAAAATACATTTTTCCCCCTAAAGATAGGCAGGCTGGAATTGAATATTCCCCTGGGCTGATATGAGGAAGAAGCTAGGAGACGAAGAAAGCCTGAAGCTTCAGAGGAGAAAGTGTGCTGGAAAAAGGTTCCTTTGTGATTTTACAGCTCCCACAGTTCTTTGCCTCCACATCCCTATTTGCCAGTGAGTTGTCACATTAACAAATCTTTCAGGAGTCCCATGCAAGCAGCCAATTGTCAGGATCCCATGGTCCATGCAATCATCAATAAATGTATGAAAGGGTGCTTGCATGTGTATATATGCACATATGAATAAATAAATATGCCAATTGGTATGTATGTGTGTATGTATGTACATTTGTGCATATATGTATATGCACATATTTAGTATCTGTGTATATACAAAAGGGTGTATAGGTATATATACAGGTAGTGTGTGTCTATATCTAATATAAAAATACACATTTTTCTTTCTTTTCTTTTTGAAAACAATTACCTTCGAGTGAAGAGTATAATTCACACTGAAAAAAGAGAAAATTCACTTTAATTGGTTTTTCTAGAAAGGAATTGGCTAAATACTTTCATAAAAGAATATCTAGCTAAGCCTGGGACCCACTAAAACGCTATGGTTCTCAAATGAAAGATAAACTGAATTGTTTATAATCCAGTTTATGTATCTAGTAAAGTAAAATACCAACACGGATAGCACTAGACTTCCAGGAAGGAAATCTTCAGAGACAGCAAACACACTTCTGATAATGCTGTAGAAAATTTGGAGTTTTATGATAAGAAATAGGTTACATTTTCTTCATCGTGTAGAATGAACAATGGCATAGGCTGGGTTTTCTTTATTTAACCAAAGGAACTGAAATATAGAATTCAATGTGTCTCATCTTTGTCAGAAAGGGCTGGTGTGAGGCATAATGGGGGTAATTTGAGTTCTATTTCTGGATAGTTCATCCCCTTCAAACACCATTTGTTTACCCCTTCGAAAAAGAACAACTGCCCCCAAACAAAAAACTTTCGCATCTTAGATGAAAGCTTATCTTTCTTTGGATCATACTTTCCAGCGCCTCAAAGTGCTGGCATAAAATGAAAATGAAACAAACAACAGCATTGTCAGAAATAATCACACACCAGGCCAGCCCTCCCACTTCCATTCAACTCCTCCACAAAGAAGCCACAGTGCTTCACTGAACAGCCCTTAAATCTTTATTGTATTTTGCCTCTGGGGCTTGCTCATCACTACAGGTCTAAAAGTGTCTGTTACGGTCAGAAATAACTTTAAAAAAATATTGCACCACTGAGTCAATAAGTAGTTCAAATGGCTCCAAAATTGTAAACTTATAAAATGCAAGGTTGAGTAAGCACTTCGGCATTTGGAATAAACTGACTACTTCACTCTGTCATTTCCAGTGCTCTTGTTTTATGAAGACCAGAAATACTGAGTTGAAGCAGGAGTACCTACCATAAAGCCCCTGACGGTACTTGAGAGTTTTCCTTCCCTCCTCCCTGCAAAGATGAATAGCCAAGTGTGGACTCCACAGTTGAAAGCGGTTCTTAGAACCTGTGGTCAGTCCCTTTCAGACTGCTTTCTGCAAGCCTGAATAGAGAAAGGCTTGGTGAAAAATATTTTCATCAGAGAATTAGAGACCCGCGTTTTTACACCTAACCATGGGCATGGGGCTTTCTGACACAATTAAGGCAATTCATTGAATTTTGCTTCTCAGATTCCTTCTGGCAATCGTGAAAATATTATTTATGATTTTATATTTTCATATTAGTGACACTGGGCCATCTGATTATTGTTCTGTCATTAAGTTAGTATCAAAATGATGTAAATTTTGCTTTAATATAAAGTTACAGAGGATGGGAGTAGATGGTTTTGTCTGCAGGTGAAATTTTTATTTAAATAATTTACGTACATTTCAAAAGCAGTGTACATCTTCGATTTGGTTGGTAGTAATATTTGGAAGTTGTAAATAATCCAAATCAGGAAAAATGGATATAGAGAGTTTAGAATAATAAAAAGAAGGTCTTTATTAATTATTTGAATTAATTTTTCATTACTAATTAGAAAAGATTTGACATATGTATTGATGCTGGTGTCCATATGCATTTAATGTGGCTTTGAGTTAGCTATCTCCAGTGGTTGCTTCTGTTGGGACAAAAATGAGATGTTTATGTATAGTACGTAGGTAGAAGTGTTATATCGACATATGTACACACATGTATGTATGTATACATACAGAGAAAGCAACAGCATCACAGATTTGGGCAGCATAACTTTGAACGTTTGACCTTTAGGCTACAATGGCCAAAAGCTATTGAGAAATACGTATTATTTGTCACTAAGGAGCATCTTTGTTACACCTAGAAGCACATCTAATTTCCAAATACATGATTACAGTTAAGCTTCCCTATGTTCAGCATTTATGTAGGAAGGATGATTGTACAACCCTGGGAAACTGCATACAGGAGTTGTCAGGCAACTATTATTATCCAGTTCAGAAAAGTATAAAATATATGTCTCCAGAGTTTAACAGTAAGGCCATGACATTCTTGAATTGCCAAATCCCAACGTATAGTTTGTGCTATATTAGGCCAGTTTAATTTAGCACTAGAATTCCTTATACTCTTTTCCTTCCTTTAGATCCAAGACTATGGCTCTTATGCAATAAAAATTCCCTGAAATCTTTTAATTGCATCATTTGGAAGTTGATAGTTATGATTCTTTATAATCATGTTGAAGGACTTGGAGGAGCAATGTAAGGGCATTCAGAACGTAATAAATATCAAATAATTGTAATAGTTTTCTTATACAAGGCTTCATTAATGATGATTTGTTCAGTGTATACACCATGTGGCAGGTACTGTCTTAGGAGATTTAAAAAACATTATCTTATTTGATTGCTGCCATTCTGCAACATGAACCTAGTTATTATCTCCATCACATAGGTGAAGAAAAATGAACTTAAATTTAAATACCAAATTACTGCAAATATATTTTTTTTCCAAAATCAGTTTCATAAAACCAGAATTGCTGGCATACATTTTTTTTAAAACTTCTTTTTATTTTTTAACTTTGTATTCTGAAATAATTTCTGAGGTAATGTTGCAAAATGAGTATAGAAATTTTATATGTCTTTTCCCCAATTTCTTTTGATGTTATTGTCTCACATGTTACAAATTCTTGAAACAAAAAAATGAACATTCATATAATACCATTTATTAATCTATTGACCTTATTTGAACTTTGTCCATTTTTATACCATTTTACACTTTTTCTAGGTCAAGATTTAATCCAGAATCCTATGTTGCATTTTATGTCATGCCTCTTTGATTGCCATTATGTGACAATTCCTCAGTCTTCCTTTGGTTTTCCATATCTTGACACTTTTTAAGAGTACTGATTATTAGTTTTGTAAAATGTTCTTAAAATTTCACCTACATTCTTAACTATGACACTCAGTTTGGGTTTGTCAGGCATTTTCTAATAATTAGGTTAAGGTTATGCATTTTTGGCAAGAGTATTCCAGAAGTTATGTGCCCTTCTGAATACATCCTATCAGGGGTGCATGATATCAACATTATGTGTTCCAAAGTAGAAATTTACTTTTTTATACTATCTTTGTCTTCTAATTATGTGATAAAATTAAAAAACTATAATATAGCATCACATATCTGAGAAAGATTAAAATTCTTTCAATGTTTCAAAATATGCCATATTTTGTCACTTAATAGAAATCATACCACCCTTTAATGAGCCATGATTAATGGGAATATGCTTTACATCCTTAACCCAGTTAGCACTGACTGTGCGTGTATGCAGAGAAATGCTAGTAAATGTCCAATAATCAGCTGGCTGGGAAAGAAAAAGCCCTGTTCTATAGTTTTGCCAATTATCTGGTGTAAATACGTCTATCATGGCCCATTTCAAACTACCAACATTATGTCACTGAACTCAGAGCTAGGAGGAGCTGTGCACAAAATCAGTTACCAGGAGCTTTTGAAAGCCAGCTTCCGGAACACTACTGATATGTAATTTGAATATATTTATATATATGCTGAAATATATCTATATAAAGAGTTTTCTTTAGGATGCTGTTCACAGAACCAAGGAAAATATACAAAGACCATTAAATATAATTTTAAAATACTCAAGAGTATAATTACCTTCAAAGACAAGTACAGTTGATTCTTTGTGTGTCATAATTAAGAATGAGGAGGTAAAATTAAGAAAAAAAATATATGTATGGCCTTAGCTCTTAATACAGTAAAGTCATTTGATTCAAAGTTTTACAAAATGTCATTTGAAGCTGCCCAATTTCTAGGTGTTATTGAAAGTAACTTCAAAAATATAGGATGAGACAGTGCTTGAAAAAGAGGTGACAAACATGCTTTGTCTAATCTCAGTTAATTTGAGGCACAACATTCTCTAAACTCCTTGTTCACTGGACACCATTAGATTGGAGACCAGTGTAGTAATACACACTTGCCTTCCTTACTGCTCCTTTTAATAATGAGATTGCAGCTATCACTGTAGTAGCAGTTAGCAAAAGACTTGCAAATGTCAATTTTACTTAAAAACTTTAGTTTTTAAACATGTTCCACACTTCAGGTTCAATTTAAAACACTTTCTCACAATTTTAAATTTTATATGCTACTCTGTAAGGAAAAACATATGTTCCCATATGAGAGGACTGTTTTCAGGTATTTGATTTACTAATCAAATATGAAGTATATTTAAAAACAACTGACAGATAGTATTACAATGTCACGTATTTCCTCTGCAGATTCCTATATCCATAGGAATCAATTCCACATAAGAGTATTTTTCCCCAGAATGTCAAGATCTTAATGTCAGTTTTAACATTATAATATTTTGTAGGCATAGTGGAGAGCAGAATGACCTCCTACTGATATCTACATCCTAATCTCCCAAATCTACACGTCAAAAGCGTCTTTTTTGACCTTGAGGAAGGAAGATTATCCAGGTCTAGAAATAAGCCCATTATACTCAGAAAGGTCCTGATAAATCAGCGACAGGAGAGTTAGAGTTAGATCAAGAGACCTGACAGTGGACGCAAAAATTGGAGTGTTGTGGTCAAGAACCAAGGAGTATAGGCAGACTCTGGAAATTAGACAAGGCAAGGAAAGGCTTCTTCCCTTCTGCCTCCACAGGGACGTAAATATTCTGACATTTTTTAGACTTTTGCTCTCCTAAACAATAAGATAATAAATTTATGCTGTTGTAAGCCAAGACTGTGGTAGGTAGGTACAGCACCAATAGAAATATATTTCACACACACAAAATCCACCTTGTGATTAATTTCAGCCTCACCTTCCCCATCTTTCTCAACATCTAATACTATTCATAATAAAAAAAGAAAAAGCACAGTGTATTTATGGCCTTGGTGATCAAAGTGGAACTGATGATTATTGCATATATTTAAATTTATTTTTATTTGTGTATTTTTTTTCTTTTTAGAGACAGGGTCTCTGTCACCCAAGCTGGGGCACAGTGGTTCAATCATATTTCACTACAGCTCAAATTGCTGGGCTCAAGTGATCCTCTTGCCTCAACCTCCTGAGTACCTGGGACTACGGGCATATATCACTACGCCCTTTATTTTTTGTAGAAATGGTGCTTTCCAGGCTGATCTTTAACTACTGACCCTAGCCATTCTCCTGCCTCAGCCTCTCAAAGTGCTGGGATTATAGACATAAGCCACTGAGCCTGGCCAATTACTGCGTATATTTAAAATAAATATTTTATCTGTTTAAGTATAGTAAAGAGTATTTGCAAAATGTTTGCAACCATTATTTTATTGAGGACGATGTCCTTTCTTAGGAAAATTAAAGTCCTTTTGCATAAAACTTTTTATGTCAAGACGCACAAGAATTTAAAATGTTTCTGCTCTGAAAAAGAAAAAAACTTAACTATTTTGTCATTTATTCCTATTGATGCAGCCAACAGGTAATGTCATACTGAAAAGAAGATATATTGCTCCAACTGCAAATCTCTAAGTTGACACTATCTCTATGAAACAGTAAAAATTAATGGAAAAATTATAACCCTAAAGTGCTGTGAGATTTTGAAGTGCCCTTTGGATTAAAGTTTACGTTTTTTCATGATATTGAATGTAGTTTTCCCAGGTTTGAATTCTTGGAAATTGGAAACCAGAAAGTAAAATTAATCAGAATGTCCCTTTCTCCCTTCACACCAGATAAATACAGTCTGATAAAATACTTTAATTTTTTCTTCTGTTTAAAGGATTAAAGCTTAATTTTCATGTTCGATAGTACATGTCTGATCTGATATTTTGGTAAATGTAGTAGAAGGGAAAAAACCATAAGCTCAGAATGAGATCTCAGTTCAAGCCCTAGATCAGTCGATGATCTTGGGAAAACATTTAATGTTGCCTAGTTTCATTCTGTTTCTAACAATTCTTGCCCTAGCTAACTTGTAAACAATAAGTGAGATATAAAACATTTAAAAGTACATTACAGACTATAAATCACTATTCAAATGAAAGATAAAGAAAAGATTCTGAAATATCCCCAGGAAATAAAATGTTTCCAAAGATATTTTATTTTTTCATTTGGAATTATATGTCTGTGTGTGTGTGTGTGTGTGTGTGTGTGTGTGTATCCCCATCTGCTAATCACTGGCTATCAAATCTCAGAAGACATAAAGATTTCCACAATAACTATAGGCATTGAATTGTAAATAAATTATTTAAGCCTATTTTTTTCAAAGTTAAGGAGAAATAGGAGATTTACTCATTTCATTGTTGACATCTAGAAACAAAAAAAAAATAAGTAAAATTACTGAAAGCCTCTACAGAGTTGGTTATGCTTAGAGTTAAGGTTCAGGTGGATCTTTTTAATATTGCAACAATCTCACACATCATTAATCACTTAGAAGTGGCCCCAGGCCATGGTAACTAGATGGCCTAATAAATCAGACAAGATGTTTGCTATCTCCAAATTGTTGTCAATAAGCAGAGTGAGGAGGTGACAATTCAATAACTAATGCTTATAAACTAGACTTTTAAAAACAACTTTAATTAAGAACATAAGGAGGAGAAAGGTGAACCAGTATAACACATGTAATTATAGACACAGGCATGAAGACAGCAACAATTACGGTAAAAGACGTGTTGGTTAAAAAAACTCTCACAATTATCATTATGTTTGACTTGCACTATAGTTGGAGATATTGTTTCTGGTTTTCTTAACTGAGTCTATAAAATGAAAAAAATGGGACCCAAGTCTTTCTCCTGCTTATGGACGAGAAAGTAGTGGGGTGGGAGTGTATGGAGATTGTTAAGACAAGGATTGAGTAAAATAGACTACAGCCGGGCGATGCACATGTGGAAATAGAAAAATAATAGAGGGAAGAAAGTCTGTGGAAGGTTAGTGGGGAAAAGCAGGAGGTTGAGAGGAAGTAAGAAGAGGCTATAGTCAATGCAATTTACTTTGTCAGTGGAAGAGAGTATGAGGCGAAGGATTTTAGGAAATAGCCAGATGCAAAAAATATCTAGGAGTACTGTGCATTAGCACCAACCAATGAACTAAGATGTGGGGTGAACTGGAGAAGATTACTGCACAGTTTCTCAGCACTAAGCATGATCAACATTCTTAGCCTGGTCCCTTGTATTGTAGAAACTATAGGAAAACCAGAGCAAAGATGGGAGAACACAATAAAATGAAACATAAGCATTTGCATTGCCCCAGCCCAAACCATCCGCTTTCTCAAAGTAGAAGGAAGGCGTCTCATGAAAGACAGAGTCCACAGCTCTTGAGTATCCTTGGGTAAGGATAGGAAGAGTGAGACAAAAGGAAATCACAAGACGGAGATAGAAACAACCCAACAATTCTGACATCTTTAAATGTCTAATAGACATCTTTAAATGTCTATTAGAACACAAGGAACAAAGGAATCTGTGCATTTATTGAGAACAAAGGATATGAATTCAAATTTCAATTTTGGTTCTGGAGTGACTGGTATGTGTAGGAGACAAAAGTATTGGTTTTAGAGTAAAAAAACTCACATTAAAACCCATCCTAAACATGTATGAGATGACTAAAAGTTGTTGAAAGGCTAAGATTTTACTGGTTTCCTCATCTGCAAAAATGAGTATATTAGTATCCCAACCTCAGGATGGTTGTGAGAATTGAAAGGGATAATCCATATAAAAATCGTAATATTTATGTTGATAGTGATGCTAGCTACACTATTATTAATTACAGAGATTTAAGAGAAAACCTGTGGCCGGGTGCAGTGGCTCATGCCTGTAATCCCAGCACTGTAGGAGGCTGAGGAGAGAGAATTGCTTGAGCTCAGGAGTTCGAGACTCGCCTGAGCGAGACTGAGACCCCGACTCATGAAAAAAATGGAAAAACCCAGCCGGGTGACTCGGGGAGTGCCTGTAATCCCAGCCACTTCGGAAGACTGAGGCAGCAGGATGCCCACAGCCCCAGTCAGAGGTTGCAGTGAGTTCCCACACCCACTGCCTTCTGCTCAGGGGCATAGAGTGGGACTGTGTCTCAACAACAAAAAAAAAAAAAAAAAAAAAAAAAGGAAAGAAATAAAAAATAAGAAATGAAATAAAAAAAATAACAACAACAACAAAAAGAAAACCTCTGAATCTCCAGATATTTAGTTACCTAATCTGTAATATAGGAGTAACAATAATGCATTTATGGTATGGAGAGAGCCCTAAATTAGGTTATTTATGTAAAGTACCTGGCACACAATAGGCTTACAGTAGTTAGTAGCTATTATTACTGGAAAATGTGCCAGTTTCAAAAAAAATCCAAGTTCCAATTTGTCCAGATGATGAAATGTATTTAGAGTGCCTGATACAAGTTTTTGTTTATATACTTGCTATATTTTATACCAAGTGGAAGGAATCCCACATAGATGGATACAAATATTTATACTCTTTTTTGGAAAAAGTACTAAGGATAGGGCGGTGCCTGTGGCTCAAGGAGTAGGGCACCAGCCCCATGTATCGGAGGTGGCAGGTTCAAACCCAGCCCTGGCCAAAATCCGCAAACAAAAACGTACTAAGGATAAATAGCTTTTAAAAGTCATTAGGCCAACAACATTTTGTTTATCTGCCAAATTAGCTGGAAATCTGCCACCAATTTTCCAAATTTCACCCACCCCTTCTTAGTCTTTATCATGTCTTCTGCTTGTAAATAGACATATGTACTTGCCTCTGGGACATAGAGAAATTTAGAGATATACCAAGATTCCTTCTCTGAAAGAAAGATGGAAGAAACAATTAAATTAAAGTGAATTTCTTTTAAAATTGCAACCTCATTTCCATTAGTCTTTGTTTCTTGTGTATCACCATCATCCTTTCATATTCTATATAGCTGCTAGCTGGATGTACAGAAATCACAAAGTACTAGTTATTCATATGAGTCCTTAGAAGCATTAAGACTAAGTTTTCCTCACAATGTTTTCTATTTAACCAGACCTATATCAGCCGTATTTCTGTAAATATAGATTTATAGTAGATGCTTAACTGGAATCTACATTATTATAATTGACTTCCAGATTAAAAATACACACATAAAAATTTAAAATGGTTATAATTAGAGCACAATACAACCCCGTCTTCTTTATTGGGGATCCATATTGCTGTCATTATAAATGTCACTTTTCAGCACCATGTCTCTTACCAAACAGAACTCATGTTGAAATGCCGGTTTTTTTGTGAACAACTTTATCCATTTGTCCAAATGGTATTTGGACAAGAGAAGAAGTTTTTCTCTTTGGGTTCATTTTCAGGTTGTTAGCCTAACCTAAAATAGAGCTTCTTTAAAAGTCTGCCCGAATGTTTAGTTAAAACAGAGAAGGGACAGCTGAGTGTTGAGTGGTAGTGTTACATTGAGCGAAGACACGACTGTAAATAACTCTGCAGTTTGGAAATGAATGATGCTTTTGACAGAGACGATTATGTCGTATTGACAACATTGATGTCAAATGCGGAGTGAAAATACGAGATTGACTATCAGCAGTTTCCACCAGTGATCACTTGAAATAGCCTCGCTGAGATGAAGGAGCAGTAGCAAACGCCTTCCTCTCACTTCTCTACTCACACCACTCTCTCCCTTCCCTCAGAGCTGCTTAGTCCAGTTCCACTTTGGGTGAAAGGATCTAGTGTTCACACTTCATCAAAGGAAGATCAAATGCTCTTAGCTGTTTCTTTTAAGTTAAACATTTCCAGGGCATCATTTGCCACTCCCTCCACCCCCACCAGAAAAGGGAAGCTAAAATATTTTTGTTCCAGAAAAGACTCAAGCTCTGAACTTCTACAGAAGGAATTACAACCTTCTAGTGAGACTGAACATATCTAAAATAAGATCTTTGGCCTGAAAACCTCACATGGAGTGCTTACTAGCCTTTAAGTTACTGTTCACATAACTGCTGAATACTGGCTTATATTTCTGCAGTGTGAATTTTTTTGGAATAACTTTTCAGTTTGGAAAATGCCCTATATTAGAGAATTGATGAGTAAATGACTTCCTCCGTAAATGTTTCTCCTATTTCAGTCATTTGTTATATTATTGAGCTCTTTGACAAGTATTTTTATTTCATAGAAATTATGTTCTTTTTAATATGTACCAAAAGTGCTTTATTTCTTTACTATTCATATTTAAGCATGTAAATTAATGTTATTATTTATTAACACCAGGATAGAACATTAGGGAATTTCTGTATTCACATTCTGGAGTTACACAAGTAATATTCTATGTGTAAGATCTGTAAGTCACTAAATCTGGAGTTGGTCAGAAGATGTGTGGATAAGTTTCTGAGGGCACAGAATGTCTGCATAGAAAACATCGAGACACTCATTCTCAGGAATGGCAATGGGTTATCTTTGTTAGCCTAGAAGAGTTACAGTATGCTATTGTGTTAACCCAAGCTTCATGTGGGTCCTCTATGACAGGCCTGCTTCTTATAATATGACTTTTCCATTTGGGCTGGGAAAATAGAAAGATGACTGTTATGGTTTGAAAAACAAATGGTGGGAGCTTTCTGTAAAGGGTATGTGATTTTCACATGGTAAAGAAAGTATTCGTTATGTGCTCTTCTGTGAAATACGTAAGGGATTTGTGAATTCACTGTTGGAGTCACTTACAAAAAGATACCTCATAAAGTAAAAAACAAAAGTTGTCAAAGGAAGAAACCTAATAAAAGATACATTTTTAGAAAGAAAATAATTAGTTAACTACATGACGATACTGCTATTGATACTTCATTTCATTGAAAAATAACACCTCGAAATCTGCTTTAATAAATCACCTTGGCTACTGAATTCTACAACTCTAGATACAATGGTATCTTAATCTCTTTCTAATATGAGAATGCTGGGGTGTAGAAGTTAGTGCAAAAGATTATCTAAAGGCTAACTTTTTTAGACCTAAGTATGATTATTTTTATTGCTAAATTAGTACATGTTCACTGAATTTTTTTATTCACTAAATAATAAATATTTTTGCCATAGATCTCTCTGATTATGCAGGAACACCATGGCCATTCATTACTGTGGACTTTGGAACTTCACCTCAGCTCCCTTGGTCCCAGGGTCCTTCTCCACAAGATTATAAAACTGAACTAGCTCTTGGCCACAGTCCTTCTGGCTCTAAAATTTTGTCAGGATATGATCCTTAATCAGAAAATAATTTCATATATATTCTTATAGAAATGCTTGTTTGTTCTAAGCTAAACTTTTCATATCTTAACCATTTATTTAACTTATTGTTTCTAAAGAGCTAGTTAAGCTCCTTCCCCTACCAAGGAATTTTAAAATATTGCCTTGTGGAATTTCTCTCTTTTCCCACAGAGTTTAGATGGCTTTGTTTATTTTCACAAAGGTCTAGAAAATTTTATATGTATGTCCTATGTTGGCATTTTCTGTCAACATCTTCATTGCACTCTAGTAGCTCAGAGTGATAAGAGGTTTTGTATTTACACAGATTTAGAAAATGAGTGTATTAATAAGCCTTGACTGGTATTTCTTCTCTGAGCTCCATTATTTCAGTAATACTAGAGAACACTCACAATGTGGTCCAGAACTTGTGCTAGAGGTAATATTCAATACCAAACAAAGGATGTGTTCTCTTTGTCCTCATAGAGCCTGCCATAGAGTGGGGAAGATATGAATGTACACATACATTTATAGTTGTGTTAAGAATGAAAAAGAGAGAACACAAGAACATGTCCTGGTGGAAATAATTGATAACACAGAACTTAGAAATGCCTGTCTTAGAAGGTGGCCTCAAGTGAATTCTTGATGAACATGTAGGAGGTAGCCAGGTGGAGGGGTTGGGGGGCTGCATTGTACTCAGGGGAGCAGCAGGTAGAAAGACCCTGAAGTAGAAAATGGTTGGTACTTTCAAAGTGGCTAGTGTGTAATAACATGAGACAAGTTTAGAATAGTTCTTTTAAAAAATTTGTGTTTTATTTTGAGGGTAGAGTGTCTACATAACTATTGTCCATCATGGACACTTCGGAGCAAGGAAGTGGACACTGCTAATAATTAATCTGGAACAACAGGTGTAAACCACAACTGGCCCCAAGAAATCCAGCACAAACTGTTACTCACTTAGGAGTATACGGAAACAGTTAAATCCTTTAATCAGGAGAATAATAAATTTTGACTTTTATTTTAGAAAGATTATCCTAGGTACTATATGCAGAGTGGATCAGAGGAAACAAAATTAGAAACAGACCCTTGCAATAGTGTGGATGAGGAATAATATGAAAAGAGGTGGGCAAATTTGAAATGTAACTTAGATGCAGAATTGATAGAACTTGGTGATAGATTGGATATGGGTTGGAAGAAGAAGTGATTGCCAAAGTAATTCTCAGGATTCCATTTGTAGAACCAAGTGAATGAAGTGCCATTTATGAAGATGTTGAAAATTTAGAAAGAAGCAGGCTTAAGGAAGGATTAGGGAAAGGCCAAGTGATTAGTTTGAGAATCCTAAATAAGAGATGCCTGACAAATCTCGAAATGGAGACGTCATGTAGAAAGTTAAGTTATGCTTTGAAATAGCAATCTATGTGGTGGTAAAAGGTAAGGGTTGTAAATATTTTAATGCAATTGGAAAGGGATATTTAAGTGATTATAAATAAAAGAGGGCCTAGATTGAGGTCTCAATAACTATAATTGTTTTTTTTTTTATTGTTGGGGATTCATTGAGGGTACAAGAAACCATGTTACACTGGTTGCATTTGTTGGGTAAAGTCCCTCTTACAATCGTGTTTTGCCCCCAAAAGGTGTGGCACACACCAAGGCCCCAAGACCCC
>CAUYRH010133122.1:0-13240 GCA_963574655.1 Perodicticus potto
AGTCTCCTGCCTCCACCTCCCAAGTAGCTGGGACTACAGGTGCCCGCCACAATGCCCGGCCATTTTTTGGTTGCAGCCGTCATTGTTGTTTGGCGGGCCTGGGCTGGATTCGAACCCGCCAGCTCAGGTGTACGTGGCTGGCACCTTAGCCAGTTGAGCCACAGGCGCCAAGCCCCCACCCAACTCTTACTACTTCTCTCTTCATCCCACAGTGTCTTGAGCCCAAAGGACTAAAGTCAGGTGCCACCAGGCAGCAAGTAAAGTGCAAATGTCAGTGGAATGGGGTTGCACTGGGATCTGAGCAACTGTCAGGCCAGGGCCCTGCTCATTCATCCCCACACAGCTGTGGGCATAGAAGTATGTCCCAGGTGCCAGGGCATAGCATTTGGGGTTCAGACAGACAGAATTTTCTGCCCTTTTGGACCTGTATTCTAGAAAGGAACAGTGCATGTTATAAGAAAAGGCAGATGTGCCTATGGCATTGACCTTGACTGCAGTTTTAAATTGTGTTCACTAAGAGAGTGAGAGAGTAGACCACCTAGGTCAGTGGTTCTCAACCTTCCTAATGCCACAACCCTTTAATACAGTTCCTCATGTTGTGGTGACCCCCAACCATAAAATTATTTTCATTGCTACTTCATAACTGTAATTTTGCTACTGTTGTGAATTGTAATGTAAATATCTGATATGCAGGATGGTCTTAGGCAACCCCTGTCAAAGGATCATTTGACCCTGAAAGGGGTCGTGACCCAGAGGTTGAGAACCGCCGACCTAGGTGATGATAGTAACCACAGAAACAGCCTTCATTTTTTGAGTGCTAACTGGACACTAAGCACCTTAGTGTAAATCCTTGTTTTATAATGAAGAATAGGCTGAGGGAGATAAAATACCTGGCTAGAGGTCAACCAGCTTCTAAAACCTGTGTGACCCCACAGGATTGTCCCACTAGCCCAGCCCGCTGCCCCTTGGCCACCAGGAGCCAGCCGTCTGACCTGGCAAAGCTCTGAGGAGCTGGCAAATGCTGTTGCAGCCATGGATCTGGTCCCTGGAAGTGAGTGGGTGGCACTGCCTGTGTTTCTTAGAGGGGAATGGGGCTGGGTAGTTCTGTGTTCTGGACAGGGCCTCATTCACGCTGCCGAGCACGCCACCTTAGAGGATGAGGATGAGTCACAGCAGAGAGGGCCAGCTTAGTCAGCACCCGTGGTGGTGTCTGGGCACTGTCTAGATAGACTCTACCTCCCCACCCCTTCTCTTGACTGTGGTGCCCCTGACTCAGGGCTGCCAATTGTGGTGATGCAAGTTGTGCCTTGTGCAAGGACACCTGGCTAAGGGTGAATTGGACCTGAAATCTAGCCAGCATTCTTAGCTTGCCAAGTTATGCACTTGGCAGGACACTGCATCTGTCCAGACGATTCTAGACTACACCTTGTCCTAATGGGCACAAAGGCACCCGAGCAGGAGGCAGCTGAGTTGGGAGCATTAGAAGTTCACACATGGGCAAGGTCACCTTACTAAATAAAGCCCAGTAGTGGAGGCTTAGGCACATGCCTGTGGAGACAGACCTGTGAGGTGGGCAGGATATATGGGCCCCTGACATCATCCCCAACAGTGGGGGCTCTGCAGAGCTGCAGTACAGAGCGAGGCCCTCCTCTGTGTCTGTGCTGTGAACTTTGGGCAACTCACTTCCCCTCTCCTGGCCTCACTTTCCTCATCTGTAATATGGACTAGCTGACCCCAGTGTTTATCTTGGCACTGGCATTCTGTTCCTTGTCTGAGCCTCTGTTTTCCGGAGGACGGTAAAAATGGTGATGACAGCACAGGGCCAGACTCTGTGCTAAGTGAGTGTGAGTGGTCTGCTTCTCACAGCAACCCCTGAAGTGGGCACTGTTATTATCCCAAGTTTCACAGCAGGAAACTATGGCCCCAGATCACAAAGTTAGGAAGCAGTAGCACCTGGATTTAAACCCTCACATCTGACTCCAGAGCCCAGCTCTTAACCCTTTCTCCACACAGCCTCCCTAGGCACATAAACGAGGTGATTGCAGGTCTGGTGCTTGTGCTGTCCCCAGGTCGAGTGTCCTTCTTTTCTTGGAAATGGGACCCGAATCACAGGGCAAAATGTTCAGAAAGGGGCCCACTCCTTCTGTGTCCAGTGAAGGACTAGGCTGCCTGCTGTTCTCCTGGCGGAGCCTGAGTGTGTGTCCGTGACAGGTGGGTGGAAAGCACTGTCATGGGTAACTCTCACAGGCGTCTCTCATCTGATCATCAGATATCAGAACTGGAGAGGCCCTTAGCGATCACCTGGTCCTGCCACTTCACATGTGGGGAAACTGAAGCCCAGAGAGGGCAAGGGACTGATCCACAGGATCACCTGGCAGTTCTGGGACTAGAATTTGGGGTCCTGTTGATCCATCTAATACAGCCAAGCCCCCAAGAGGGATGGACGGCAGAGGTCATGGGCAGGCGGTTGTAGGTTGACAAGGGGAGGACGTGAATGGAAGTTTTGTCATGTGTGAAAGAGGAGAAAACACATACACACACATAGAGCTCACCAAGAGGCTCATCAATTGGCTCACAGTGTGGCTAGGCAGGCAGCAGAGGGGCGTTTGGTCAGATTTTCTGGTGGGCTGGTGTTTGGGACAATTAGCACAGCGGTGTGCACACAGGCTTTCCCAGCAGACCTGAGGCCCATGCAACTTGAAACCTGCTCTGCTCTTCCTGTGTGTGTGAGCTGGAGCACCTCACAGCACCCCTCTGAGCCTCAGCTTCCTCCTTGGGAGGTGCGATTATAATACGTGAACATATTTCTTGGGGCTCAAAGGGGCTAGCATGGTCCCCGGGGTGTATGAGTGATGATAAAGGAAGACTGTCATCACTGTGATGTGTTGGGAGGAGACTTTCCTTAAGTGGGCTCTAGAGCCTTGCTGCCTGGATTCTAAGCCCAGCTCAGCTGCTTTTTAGCACATGACCTTGAGTAAATCACTTCACTTCTTAGAACTTCAGTGCCCTTATCTGGAAAGCCTTATGAGGCCCTATCCCACAGGTTGTCCTGTGGATTAAATGGAATGATGGATGATGCACAGAAAGCTTTTAGCCTGGTGCAGTCACATAGTAGGTGCTCAGTAAGCCGCTAGCTCTAATAATAGCCTGTGCTATGTATTTGTTGAGCACTTGCTAAGTGCCAAACATTATTTACCATCTGCATTAGCAGACTTCTATGCACCACTCCCCAAATAATCAGTAGCCATTAGGCCTCGCATCCTTCCATTACCACAGTGAAAGTAGAGGCCTAGAGGGGGGAAGTGACTTGTCCAAGGTCATATAGCCTGCTGCTTGGCTGCTGGATGCCTATGTGTATTTGTCCAGCTGAGTCTGCAGCAGAGCCACTGTACCGTTTCAGTCTCCCTGAGAGACAGCCTCCTCTGCCCCTCCCTTCCTCAGAGCCAGCAGCTCCTTGGAGCTTCAAGCTTCATGAATGGCTTGGTTTAGCAATCGGCCATTAAACATTCATCTCTTACAATTTCAATCCAATTCCTATAAGTTTATTGGCAAGACAGGGTGTATTAGAACTGCCAAATTTAATATATCAAGTCTGCGTGTCTGGGATGCAGTTTCTCAACAGTAATGGGAGAAGAGAGGTTTTATATGTTTTCATTTTGAATGACCGTTTCGATCCCATTACAGCCCCCGACTTAATGGCTGCTGTCCCTGTCTGCTGCAAGAGCAGCTTTCTCCATCAACCTGCTTGGCTGCAGGTACTGCTCAGGAGACTTGCTCAGCTCCGTATTTCTCCCCAGTCTCTTCCTCCTGAAGTGCATTTCCCCCACCCGTCTGCTTTGTTCATCAGGTCTTAGAGGTTGGGGCTTTTACTTCTAAGCTGGGTGGGTACCTTGTGACCTTGGGAAAGTCATTTCCATTCCTCCTCTGGGCCTCAGGAATCTGCTCTGTGAAGTGAGGGGTCAGAGCATACAGTGAGGGGCTTGTCTGGGCTTAGCCTTTGCAGAACCCCACTTGATGGCTCTGAGAGGATCTGTTTTTCCTCTAGTCTTGTGGTGCCAAACTTGGGGACTCCAGGGCCAGCTATCAGAGTC
Source organism: Perodicticus potto (assembly GCA_963574655.1). Lineage (NCBI taxonomy): Eukaryota > Metazoa > Chordata > Mammalia > Primates > Lorisidae > Perodicticus > Perodicticus potto. The sequence continues at coordinate 4,092 of CAUYRH010133122.1, forward strand.
ACTGAATTTCCTCCTACTTTGGGCTGCAGATCTCCTGGGTCAGGAGTGATGGCTGAGGGATCTTAAGACCCTGAAATGTTCTCATTTCCCTTTGTGACTGGCTAAGGATGTGCCACCTGGGAACTTAGTAATCTCCTTGGGATGCTGTGAGCTGCCTGAGCCCTCTGGCTTCTCTAAGCCTTGAGCTGGCTGTGGGAGAAGACATCCCATGGTGTGAGTTTCTGGGGTCTAGGTTTGCCTTCTGCTTATCAGCTGTGTGACCTTGGGCAGATCACTTCCTCTCTCTGCACCTCTGTTGCCTCAAAGGGAAAATGGGAATTAATTCATTTATTCAACAAATATTTGTCTTTCTTTTTTTTTTTTTTAAACCTTTGGCAGAAAAAGGAAATTTTACTAAATACACTATGACCCACATACTCTTTTAAGCATTTCACATACGTTATCTCATTTCAGTGTTACAATAATCCTATAAAGCAGGTACTGGTATTATTCCCATTTTTACAGATAAGGAAACTGAGACAGAGAGATTAAGTAACTTAGCCAAATTCACAGAGCTAACAAGTGGTAGAGCTGGAATTCTAACCTAGGACTATTTGACACTGGAGGCTATTCTCTTTACCATTGCATGTTCTCTGGAATGTCCCCATTATACCCTTTTTTCTTTTTTTTTCTTGAGACAGAGTCTCTCTATGTCGCCCTCGGTAGAGTGCTGTAGTGTCACAGCTCACAGCAACCTCCAACTCTTGGGCTTAAGTGATTCTCTTGCCTCAGCCTTCCAAGTAGCTGGGACTACAGGTGCCCACCACAATGCTCGGCTATGTATTTTTTGTTGTTGTCGTCGTTGTTTAGCAGGCCCGGGCCGGGTTTGAACCCATCAGCCCCGGTGTATGTGACTAGCGCCCTAACCACTGAGCTACAGGTGCTGAGCCTTCTCTCTCTCTCTCTCTCTCTCTCTCTTTTTTTAATTCTTTATTAAATCATAACTGTTGTCTTTCCATATCACACACCATTTTAGGTGCTGGGGCTCTGGCAATAAACAAAACAAAAATATACCTGTTCTCATGGATTTATTCTTATCAGGAGAGAAAGACAATAAAAATACAGTAACAAGTAACTTATGACTTCAGGTGATAGTGCTATGATGAAAAATAAAACAAGGAATAAAAGAAGCTAAGTGGTATGTTCTGCTATTTTAAATAAAGTCATAGTAAATGACTGAGAAGCAGTATTTTTGAATGTAGATTGAAGGTGTTAGGTGAGTGAGTGTGGCAGGTCTCTTGGGGAGAACACTCAGGTCGAGGGGATAGCAGGTACAAATGCCCAGAGGAGGCTGGTGTGGCTGGCATGGAGAGAATAGGGAGGTTAGAGGTCAGGGGTCAGAGGTGTGGCAGGAGACAAGAGAGGCTGGCCATATGGTATGAGATGGTAGTTCTCTAGTTTACCTACGTGTTAGAATTACCTGGTGAGCTTTAAAATATACCAGTGCTTGGGCCTCACTTACTGAGATTCTGCTTTACCTGCTCTGGGTTGGCAATTGGGCATCAGAATTGTTAAAATATTCCTCTGGAATGACGCCTTTTAGTCCTCACATTCTTCATGGGGCAGGGCACATGGATGTGGATCTTGGCTCAGGCCTGGCCCTCAGTGAGTACTTGGGATAGGCTGGGGGTGTCCAGGGCTTTGGTGTGTGGTATTTTTCCAATGGTTGGACCAAGCGCTCTGTGACTTCCCAGGTGGCAGCAGCACCTAGTGTAGGTGGCCATGGGGAAGCGATACTTCTGTGACTACTGCGACCGCTCCTTCCAGGACAACCTCCACAACCGAAAGAAGCACCTGAACGGTCTGCAGCACCTCAAGGCCAAGAAGGTCTGGTACGACATGTTCCGAGGTGGGTGTCCTCCGACGTGGCGGCCAGGCTTATGGAGCTCTGATCTTTGATCTTTCTTATTGCCAGATAGAGAACATTGTGGGTCAGTCACAGTCAGGGTCTGGGCTCTTTGAGGGTCAAAAGAGAGGGAGGCCTGGGCCATTGAGACCCTCAGAAGAGCAGGCTGGAATATAAGCATCTTTCTCTGGTGACTTTGGCATCTGCCAAGGCTCTCAGGATACTTGAAGCAGGTAGAAGGCTTCTTGGAGGAGGTCTGAGCCAATAGCTGAAATATGGGGAAAAGCCAGCCACACCATCTGGGAAGAGGGTGTGCAGAGAAGCAGGCAGCCTCAAGCAAAGTACCAGGAGCTCTCTGGGTGGAGAGAGCCGGACAGAGCTAGCAAGGGGAGAATGGTAGGACTGAAGCTGGCTCTTAAGCAGAGCTGCTTCAGGCCTGCAGAAGCCATGGTAAAGTGGTGGTGGTGGTGGGGGCTTGTCCCAGGAGCAGAGGGCAGCTTTTGAAGGGCTTTAGGCAGCGGCTTATATGGCCAGACCTATGCATGACAGCACTAACTCTGCTGCCTCAGGAGCGGCCCATAGTGGGGATCTGTGCTGCAGCATGACTTCACTAGACATGCACACTGAGGAACAGCCAGGGGGTTCCAGACCATGGCCGGGCAGGCGTAGACTTGAAAGGGTGGGAGCTTGGCAGTGAGATGAGGGTAGACCAGGAGCTTCTGGAACAAGCCTGGGTGGGGCCAGTGCTCCACAGATTGAGGAGCAGGATTCTGAGACAGGGCTGAGAGCCTAGAAGGAAGGAACCAAGTCCCAGTAGCCAAGAAGGGAGGAGAAGGGGACAGGGAGAGAGTTCTCTGGTTGGGAAAGAATTCATGAGAAGGGAATGAGCATTTACTGAGTGCCTGCTGCGTGCCACACGCTTTCCATGGTTTGTCATTTGCTTCTCTTCATTTGCTTCTTTGACTCCCTGAGCCAGACAACCTTGGCTAGGGGTTAAGATCCTCTGGAGATCTTTTTTTTTTTTTTTTTAAGAGACAGAGTCTCACTTTATCGCTGTCGGTAGAGTGGCGTCACACAGCTCACAGCAACCTCCAACTCCTGGGCTTAGGCAATTCTCTTGCCTCAGCCTTCCAAGGAGCTGGGACTACAGGCGCCCGCCACAAGGGCTGGCTATTTTTCTGTTTTGCAGTTTGGCAGAGGCCGGGTTTGAACCCACCACCCTCGGTATATGGGGCCGGTGCCCTACTCGATGAGCCACAGGTGCTGCCCTCCTCTGGAGATTTTTAAATGAAAAAAACACTGATCCAGCTCGGCACCTGTGGCTCAAGTGGCTAAGGCGCCAGCCACATACACCTGAGCTGACGGGTTCAAATCCAGCCCGGGTCCGCCAAACAACAATGATGGCTGCAACCAAAAAATAGCCGGGCACTGTGGCGGGTGCCTGTAGTCCCAGCTACTAGGGAGGCGGAGGCAGGAGAATCACTTGAGCCCAGGAGTTGGAGGTTGCTGTGATGCCACGGTACTCTACCTAGGGCAATAGCTTGAGGCTCTGTCTCAAAAAAAAAAAAAAAAAAAAGGTGGGTGGCGCCTTTGGCTCAAGGAGTAGGGCGCCGGCCCCATATACCGGAGGTGGCGAGTTCAAACCCAGCCCCAGCCAAAAAGTGCAAAAAATAATAATAATAATAATAAAATAAAACCTTGAAAAAAAAAAGGCATAATTTAGGTGCAGGGGATCTTCAAGGGCCCTGGGAAGCCTCTGACCCTTGTGTTAGATAAAGGCTTACTGCTGCCCAAATCCTGCAGTGGCCATGATCAGGCTTTGAGCTAGGCTAAGGTCACCTTGGTACTTGATTGTAGTCCCAGACTCTCAGCTGGGAATGGCTAGGTCCCAGAATCCAGGCCTTACTTACAGAAAAGGCAAAATAGTAGAGCCACTAGGCTCCTGGGTCCTTAGTGTCCTCAGTCTGCTCATATCCCAACCACGTTCATCCTTAGAATAGCTCTGCAAAGGAGCGGCTAGGGCCACACTGGAACATGAGCTCTTTCTACTTCCTCAAGAGGGTGCCTGAGGGCTCCCTCTCTCCCTGAGAGACCACCCAGGCTTCGGAGAGGCACCATGTACCCCAGCCTAGGCTCTACTCAATCCTGCTCTGCTCCTAGCTTTGTTGCCTAGGCCAAGTTCTTTAGCCCTCAGAAGGGCTGATGGTCTATCAACTATGGTCAGGACAAGCATGGGCCCTGGAGCCAGGCTGCCTAGGTGTCAGTCCTAAGGTGTCAATTCACTAACAGTGTGGCCCTCATTTTGTCATGTACGAAACAGCTGTGACCACAACATGCACCTCGCAAGGGACATATCAGGTTCAGTAATCTCATGGTAAGTGTATGGCACAGTAAGGTTTACTAAGTAGGAACAGTGCCTGAGGAGCCTCAAAGGATTGCCTCAGGCCTTTGTCTCATGGGTTCATTCATTCAGCATGTCCTTGGCTTCCAGACTGGCTCTGAACATTCAAAGGTAGATAAAACAGGGCTCCTCTTCTAAGAGACCTAGCACCCAGTTACCACAATGTGTTCTGGGCAGAGCCCCATCCTAGCTGGGCCTGTATGCCCCACCTGCCTCTCCCTCCCAGCTACAGCCACATTGGCCACTGTGTGTATGGTTGAATGTACTGTCCCTACTGCAAACGTGTCCTTTCCACTGTCCTCCCTGACCCCTGGGCCAGTCAGGTCATCTGGCTATGTGCTAGACGTTTACCGCATTTATATCCACATGGATTAGTGTGACTGTTGGACCAGAAGAAATGACCAGCTCTGACTTATTCTCCCCTTAAATCCTCATCCTCTCATGGTGCTTGGCACCCAGGGTGTGCTCAGTGAATGTTTGTTAGATAAATGTCTGAATGAATGAGCAAACTAACATGGGGCACCAAGGTCAGGTGTTAATTTTGGGAGATGAAGGGAGAAGGACCAGCAGGGTCAGATCACGAGAGCCTTGAATGCCAAGCAGAGGAGGAGGAGCAGAGGCTTCTTTGTACAGGGCCCAGCTGGGGTTCTCAACCCTGGGTGCACTTCAGAATTACTAAGGAGCTTTAAACAATTCTGATGCTCTCCCTCTTTAATGAATTAAAGCAGAACCCGAGACAGGGGTAGGTCCAGGTATCCATCTACCTGAAAAGCTACCTAGTGATTTCAATGTATGGCTGGTGGAGCTGGGCAGCCTGGAACTCTTCACCTACACTGAACCACCCAGCCAGGACCCCTTGTCTAAGACTCAGACTCAGTCCCCTGCCAGGCTCAGTTGTCCTAGCCTCAGGGGTGTATCCTAGGCAACATCTACATACCCTCCACCAGCCCTTCTCCTCTGGGGAGGGCAGGTGAGGCAGACAGTAGTGTCCAAACACCGGCTGGGCAGGCTGAGTCTGATAAACCCAGTACTGACAGATGACCCTGCCCCACCCTGCTGGCCCCACCCACAGCTCTGCCAGGCCTCCTGGGCATGAGTCCTCTGATACCCAACTGCCAACCCTGCCAGGTGGTTTGTGGAGCCACCCAGCTACCAGCTGCCTTGCCCTGGGGAAGGGAGGAGTCCATGCAGACATCAGCCATTCACCCTGACACTTTCAAGGGGAAGGGCAGGCACTTCAGACTTGCACACACCAAGGTGTTGCCACTCTGACTGTGCCCTTGGGCAGATCACTTCTCCTGTCTGAACCTCACTTTTCCCCTCTGCAAAATGGGGATGTTAGTGCTATTCAGTGGGTTTGTGAAGAAGAAATGAAGCAAGAGCCAGGCATAGTGGTGTGTGCCTATTGTCCTAGTTACTGGGAGGCAGTGGTGTCCTCAGCGTCTGTTCATATCCCAACCACATTCAATCCTTAGAATAGCTCTTCAAAGGAGCTGCTGGGGCCATGCTGAAACATGAGCTCTTTCTACTTCCTCAAGAGGCTGCCTTTGGGCTACCTCTCACGCTGAAAGACCACACAGATTTTGGGGAGGCACCTTGTAGTAGGGTTGCTGGAACCCAGGAATTCTGATCTGTAATTTGCTGTGCTGATCAGTGTCCACACTAAGTTCAGCATCAGTATGGTGACCTCCTGGGAGCTGGGGACCACCAGGTTGTGTAAGGAGAGGTCAACCCACCCAGGTTACAAATGGAGCAGGTCGGCTCAGCACCTGTGGCTCAACGGGCTAAGGCGCCAGCCACGTACCCCTGAGCTGGCGGATTCGAATCCAGACCGGGCTTGCCAAACAACAATGACGGCTGCAACCAAAACACGGCCGGGCGTTGTGGCGGGCGCCTGTAGTCCCAGCTACTTGGGAGGCGGAGCCAGGAGACTTGCTTAAGCCCGGGAGTTGGAGGTGAGCTGTAATGCCACGGCACTCTATCCAGGGTGATAGCTTGAGGCTTTGTCTCAAAAAAAAAAAAAAAAGAGATGGAGCATGTCAAAGTTCCTAAACTGATCAGTAGTGGGATTGTGTCTGTGTAATGTAAAAATTAAAAATAATTTAAGAAATGAAGTCTGGGGCCAGGCACGGTGGCTCACACCTGTAATCCTAGAATTCTGGGGGGCCAAGGCGGGTGGATTACCTGAGTTCACAGGTTCAAGACCAGCCTGAGCCAGCTGGAGACCTCGTCTCTGAAAATAACTGGGTGTTGTGGCAGGTGCCTGTAGTCCCAGCTACTTGGGAGGCTGAGGCAAGAGAATCGCTTAAGCCCAAGAGTTTGAGGTTGCTGTGAGCTACGATGCCACAGCACTCTACTCAGGGTGACATAGTGAGACTCTGTCAAAAAAGAAAAAAAAAAAAAGAAAGAAATGAAGGGCAGGAGCAGTGGCTCACGCCTGTAATCCTACCACTCTGGGAGGCTGAGGCAGGTGGATTGCTTTGGAGCTTAGGAGATGGAAACCAGTCTGCACAGGAGTAAGACGCCGTCTCTACTAAAAATAGAAAAAATTAGCTGGATATCATAGTAGGCACCTATAGTCCCAGCTACTTGGGAGGCTGAGGTAGGAGGATCTTTTGAGCCAGGAGTTTGAGGTTGCTGTGAGCTAGGCTGACACCAGGGCACTCTGTCTCAAAAACAAACAAACAAACAAAAACAAAGAAGAAGAAAAGAAAAGAAACGAAGCAAGAACTGCTGCCATTTGCTGAGTTCCTGCTCAGTCCTGAGTGCACATTAGCGCCACCCATAGAACATGGTGCAGAGGCAGTCCCCTGCCCCAGAGGCTTGTTTTTGTCACTTTCCCAGTGATTCTAATGTGCCAGCAAGGTTGGGAAACCATGGGCTTCCTCTATCACATGCTCTCCATTTATTATCTTACTAAATTTTCACATCAGCCTTGCCAGGTGGAAATTTTCATCCCATTTTACATATGGGGAAACTGAGACTTGGAGAGATTAAGCAGCTTACATGTGGTCATGTGTAACTGAGATTTGATTTCAGGTTTCCTGGGCTCCAGAGCCCAAGATCTTTCCTTACCCTGTAGAAAAGATGATGGGCAAATGTCCAGCCAGGCTTGGCTTCTCCTCTAACCCCAGGGTGGATGTCAGAGCCTCTGAGTCACCATCCTTAGATTTTACTCACTTTACTCACTGATTGATGCTTTGACCACCAAAATCTAAAACCACAACCATATGGTGAAAATAAAAGTAAGAAAAATCAGAGAAAACCAGGTGTCCAGAGTGATTGCCAAGAAGTCCTGTCCTGGACGGTGGCTAGTCTGGCCCTGAGCACTCCACAGCTGGTGGAAGGAGGGAAAATAGAAAGCAGAGATTGCAGTCATGTCTGTGGAGCAATTGCTGGACCCTGGGATTGGCTGATGGGCTTCCTGGGCTCTAGGATTTATTTAATTCTTTTTTTTAGTGTTCTATTTTGAAACAATTATAGAATCACAGGAAGTTGCAAAGACAACACAGAGAGGTCCTATGGTGCCAGAATTAAAAGCAAAAGAAAACACTTCCCAGGTGATTCCATTGGGCAAAGTTGAGAACCTCTGACCTGAAACCTGGTTCTTGCCTTTGACTGGTCCTGGAGGGAGGGTGGGGCTGAAGTTACCTGAAGCTCACACCCTCTGCCCAACGACCCCACCTATGGCTGTCCCTCATCTTCTTACACTCCTCTGTGGATGGGAAACTCCTTTTTATTTTTTTCTTGAGACAGTGTCTCACTCTGTTGCCCTGGCTAGAGTGCAGTGGTGTCATCATGCACTCCTCATGCCCAACCTCAAACTCTTGGGCTCAAAAGATTCTTCTGCCTCAACCTTCTGAGTAGCTGAGACTACAGGTGCACACCATTGTGCCTGGCTAATTTTTTCTATTTTAAGTAGAAACAAGGTCTTGCTCTTACTAAGGCTGATCTTGAATTCCTGAGCTCAAGCGATTGCCCCACCTCAGCTTCTCAGAGTTCTAGGATTATAGCATGAGCCACCGCTCCTGGCCAAGGGAACTCCTTTCCTTCTACACTATTGTGTTTGTGACTCTGTGGGTTTCTACCACCTCCCACCACCCGTGGTAGAGTGTCTGAACCTGGTTCTTGTCGTCTCTTGTAGATGCAGCTGCCATCTTGCAGGATGAGCAGAATAAACGGCCCTGCAGGAAGTTTTTACTGACAGGTAAAGTGTTCTGCTCAGCTCTGGTCCCTGTAGGGACCTGCAATGACAGTCTGTCCTTCTGGGACCTCTGTAGAGTATCCAAACCCACTTTGCAGACTTGGCTCCACCTGTAGGACTTTCCCAGAGGTTGTTTTAAGACTTGCCATGACCTAGTCCCCAGATCTTCAGACCTAGTATGTGATTTAATCAGCTGCTTGGTATAAGTCAGCACTAGGAGATTGCAGCTACCTCTGGGAGACACTGATGAGCATAATAAACTGGCTGATTAAGTTAGTCTAGGAGCCTGACTTGCTCCATAGCCTTCTGCAGGCAGGGCTAAGATAGTAATAGGTCCAACAATCTGAGGAAGTTCAGAATCAGAATCAAGGTGTTGATTAAACTGCTCAGTACTCATCTTAAAATGCGTATAGTTCAAAGAGATTAAAAAACCTCAGTAAGGGCTCGGCGCCTGTGGCTCAACGGGCTAAGGCGCCAGCCAGCCATGTACACCTGAGCTGGCGGGTTCAACTCCAGCCCAGCCCCCCAAACAACAACCAAAAAATGGCCTCCGCCTCCCAAGTCCCAGCTACTTGGGAGGCGGAGGCAGGAGACTCGCTTGAGCCCAGGAATTGGAGGTTGCTGTGAGCTGTGATGCCACAGCACTCTATCCAGGGTGA
>CAUYRH010133124.1:0-10405 GCA_963574655.1 Perodicticus potto
TTTTTTTTTTTTTTTTTTTGAGGCAGAGCCTCAAGTTATCACCCTGGATAGAGTGTTGTGACATCACAGCTCACAGCAACCTCCAATTCCTGGGCTCAAGTGAGTCTCCTGTCTCCGCCTCCCCAGTAGCTGGGACTACAGGTGCCCGCCACAACGCCTGGCCATTTTTTGGTTGCAGCCATCATTGTTGTTTGGCGGGCCTGGGCTGGATTCGAACCCACCAGCTCAGGTGTACGTGGCTGGCGCCTTAGCCCGTTGAGCCACAGGCACTGAGCCGCCCAGCCATTTTTTGATGCAGTTTGGTTGGGGCCGGGTTTGAGCCCGCCACCCTGGGCATATGGGGGCAGTGTCTCACTCACTGAGCCACAGGCGCCGCCCCCAGTGAGGGATTTAATGACCCAGTACCTCCTCTCCCTTTCTCTCAGGCCCTGGTCCGCATTTTTTCTGGCCGCCACCCCATGCTCTTCAGTTACCAGCGCTCTCTGCCGCGCCAGCCCGTGCCTTCGGTGCAGGACACCGTGCACAAGGTGGGCCTGGTCGCTCTGGGTTGGGGCGGGAGGCCGGCCGGGTGTGTAACCTGCCCTCTTCTCGGCCATACCCCTTCAGTACCTGGAGTCGGTACGACCTGTCCTCTCCGACGAGGACTTCGACTGGACGACGGTCTTGGCGCAGGAATTCCTGAGGCTGCAGGCGTCGCTGCTGCAGTGGTACCTGTGGCTCAAGTCCTGGTGGGCGTCCAATTACGTGAGTCCCACCGTGCCGCCACGCCCCCTATGGAAGGCGAAGTTCTGAGCCAGACATGCCCGAGCCCCGCCTCCAATCCACAGACCTCGGCCTTTCAGAGTTCTAGGATTATAGGCGTGGCCACCGCACGGCCCACGTATTTTACGTTGTTGTGCCCTCTAGTCTTTTTCACTCAGCGGTATGTCTTGGTCTTCATTGTATGTCAGTGAGAAGAAATGTGCCTAGTCCTTCTAGCAGCTGTGTAATGGTTTAGCTGCTGATCCTCCTTCAATAGATTTCTAGATAATGCTAGTCACTGACCGTGGTGGCCTCCTTCGTTGGCTCCACGCTCCCGGTGTGACACAGGACAGACAGGAGGGCTGCCCTGTTCCACCACCCTTCTCCCATACAGGGTCCCAGCTGCCCCAGCTGCCCCAGCTGTGTGTCTCTGCCCACTCCCAGGTCAGTGACTGGTGGGAGGAGTTTGTGTACCTGCGCTCCCGAAACCCGCTGATGGTGAACAGCAACTATTACATGATGGTGAGAAAGGGGTAAGGGGGGATTGGTCAGAGCATCCGAGGCCTAGGGTGGGGATAGCTGGATAGATGTGGCATCTATGACCAGTGGCCTGCACCTGGGACAGTCTGGAATTCATTATCCCTCCCTCTTTTGGGGTTATGACCTATAATTTGGGTCGATTCCCCCATTAAGGGCAAACCTGACCCTAGGTGTTTTCCATCCCCTCTGCTGGCCCCCAGGACTTCCTGTACATCACACCTACACCTCTGCAGGCTGCTCGAGCTGGAAATGCAGTCCATGCCCTCCTCCTGTACCGCTATCGCCTGAACCGACAGGAGATCCCCCCGGTAAGAGGGCTGCTGTGGACAGGAGACAAAGGTGTGGTCTTCTGGTGTTGGGGCCACATGGGTCCTGAAGGGCAGCTCATGAGCGCACGATCTCCTGCAGACTTTGCTGATGGGAATGCGCCCTTTATGCTCTGCCCAGTATGAGAAGATATTCAACACTACACGGGTTCCAGGGGTCCAAAAAGGTGAGAACCCACCCCCCACACACACATTGATAGAGGCAAAACAATACAGCGGCTAATAGCATGTTTTCGGGAGCTAGCCTGCCTGAGTTTGAATCTCAACTCTGCTTCCTAGCTATGTGACCTTGGGCAAATTTTACCCTCTCTGAGCCTCAGTTTGCACATCTCTAAAATGGGATACTAATGGCATCAGGTGAAGATTAAAAGGGCTCTTAGGGGCTGAGGCTCATGCCTATAATTCTAGTACTCTGGGGGGCTGAGGCAAGCAGATTGAATGAGCTGAGACAAGTTCAAAACCAGCCTGAGCCAGAGCAACACCTCTTCTCTAAAAATAGCCAGGCATTGTGTTATCCTGTAGTTCCAGCTACTAGGGAGGCTGAGGCAAGAGAATCACTTGAACCCAAGCGTTTGAGGTTGCTGTGAGCTATGACACCACAGTACTCTACCAAGGGTGACAAAGTAGGACTGTCTCCAAAAAATAAATAAATAAATAAAAGGGTGCTTTTTTTTTTTTTTTTTTTTTGTAGAGACAGAGTGTCACTTTATTTCCCTCGTAGAGTGCCGTGACGTCACACAGCTCACAGCAACCTCCAACTCCTGGGCTTAGGCGATTCTCTTGCCTCAGCCTCCCGAGTAGCTGGGACTACAGATGCCCGCCACAACACCCGGCTATTTTTCTGTTTTTGCAGTTCGGCTGAGGCGGGGTTTGAACCCACCACCTTTAGTATATGGGGCCGGCACCCTACTTGATGAGCCACAGGTGCCACCCAATAAAAGGGTTCTTAGAACACCTTAGGGCATGTAAGAAGTGCTTAATCAATGGTCATTATTCTTATAATATGTCTGGTCTTCTCTCTCCCATACTTCTGCCAATGCTACCTGCAGATTATATCCGCCACCTCCATGACAGCCAACACGTGGCTGTCTTCCACCGGGGCCGATTCTTCCTTGTGGGGACCCATTCCCCAAATGGCCTGCTTTCCCCAAGGGCACTGGAGCAGCAGTTTCAGCGAATCCTGGAGGATTCCTCGCCTGCCTATCCCCATGAGGAACATCTGGCTGCTCTGACTGCTGCTCCCAGGTGAGAGTCAGAGGTCATGACAACTCAGAGGCTGGCCAGCCATCCTCAGGCTGTGAAGGGCAAGTCAGGACCAGGTGAAAGCTGGGCAGAGTGGACTCAGGTACATCCTTTGCCCGACAGGGGCATGTGGGCAGAGGTGCGAAGATCCCTGAAGACACAGGCAGCAGAGGCCCTGGAGGCAGTGGAAGGGGCTGCTTTCTTTGTGTCACTCGACTCTGAGCCTGCAGGGCTCACCAGGGAGGACCCAGCAGCTTCATTGGATACCTATGCCCACCTCCTGCTGGCTGGCCGGGGCCATGACCGGTGAGTTAGCTCCAGGTCTGGGAGCCCAGAGCTGAACCCCCCAAAGCCAGTGTCCAGACCTAGGACCCCTTGACACTAAACAACCAGACTCTGGAGCCCAGACCTTTGGAATTTCTAGATCCAGGGGCCATTTCGATCAAAGATCCCAGATCTGGAGACCTGTGTCTAGAGAACTCCTCCATGTAGGACCCCAGACCCATAATCCAGACCTGGGGATCTCAGATCTGAGGATGACCAAATCCCAGACTCAGAGAACCAAATATCAACATGGGGACTTCAGAGTCAAAACTTAAAGCAGGCACCCCAAACCTAGACCCTAGACCTGGATGCCAACACCTAGAGATCCTTGGGCCACTTCTGGAGGTCTACTGGGTATCACTCAGACTTCTTAGGTACCGGGAGAGTCCTCCTGACTTTCCAGCACCCTCAAAAACCTTGAACTTGGCACCTGTAGTCCTAGCTACTCGGGAGGCTGAGGCAAGAGAATTGCTTAAGCCCAGGAGTTGGAGGTTGCTGTGAGCTGTGTGATGCCACAGCCCTCTACCGAGGGCGATAAAGTGAGACTCTGTCTCTACAAAAAAAAAAAAAAAAAAAAACTGAACTTTCCTCAGCAAGTTTCCTTAAAACCTCTAAATTCTAAATCCTAGATATGTCTGGAGACTCTCCAGAGCCGCCTCTCCTAGAGGTCCTCACACAGCACTCCAGCTGATTGCCACATCTCTCTACCTTGAAATGCCCCCTGAAGTGCCACAGAAAGCACCTTGAGTACCCGCCCCATACTCTCAGTGACTCCTCTGAATTTTCCCCAACAGCTGGTTTGACAAGTCCTTCACCCTAATCGTCTTCTCCAACGGGAAGCTGGGCCTCAACGTGGAGCACTCGTGGGCCGACTGCCCCATCCCAGGACACATGTGGGAGGTAGGGCAGCCAGCCCTCCTCCTCTTCTAGAGGCCTCCAACCCCCTTGCCAAAGACTGTCTTCCAGGGCCTGAGGCTCAGAGAGAAGCAGAGGCCAGTCCTGGGTCACCCAGCGAACAAAAGGGTCTGGGAGGCTGACCTTCTTTTGATGAATTGATAATAGGGGCTCAGAGAAGGAAAGTAACTTTCCTAGAGTTGCACAGTGGGGAGTTGAAGTTGCAGAGTGTATGAATGCAGACTGCTCTGATATCAGAGTGTGAGGCTTTCCCACATCACAGAGTCAGAAGAACTTGTCTTTCAGCTCTTGTTTGCTTCATGTCCTTGGGCAAGTTTCCTCCTCTGAGCCTCAATTTCCACCTTCATCAAATGAAAGAGTTGGAATTTCTGTTATCACCAAGCTTCTGTCCAGCCCTGTCCATCTCTATTTTCTTTTTATTGTTTGTTTTTTTGTTTTTTTTTTATTTTTTAATTTATTTATTTATTTTTTTTGCCATTTGAATACATGTATTTTATTATTCTTCATTACATTATTTCCCCCGCCCACCCCTCCGTGGTAAGACAGAATTGATTTACAGAAAAGAATACAGAAAACACCAAAGCTCCTGGTAGCGGGAGAGATTTCAAGTGGGGAGAGAGAAGCTCTCTCCGTTCCTCTCCCGGTCTTTCCCCGTCTCCTCCTCTAGGCCTCTAGCCTCAGGGTATATATAGGTGTATGGGTTCCTTGGCCAAGAAATGAATGAATACAGTCCCTTCCGCCGGGGGCCATCTCTATTTTCTCTACTTTATTTAGTCCCTAAATCATAGGGGTCTGCGGCAGCATCCTGGGTAGGGCTGAGGCTGGGTAGGGCTCCCTAGCCCAGGGTGGGCCCTGAGCGTATGAGGACAAAAAAAGCCCTTGCCAGATATTGAGAATGACAACAGCCCCTAGTAAGCTCTGGCCCCTTTTTGTTTGTTTGTTTGTTTTGAGATAGATTCTCACTCTGTCACCCTGGGTAGAGCGTGGTGGCATCATAGCTTATAGCAACCTCAAACTCTTGGGCTCAAGAGATCCTCCCCAGGGGTCAGGTGTGGTGGCTCACCCCTGTAATTCCAGCACTCTGGGAAGCTGGGAGTTTTTCTATTCTTTCTTTTTTTTTTTTTTTAGAGACAGAGTCTCACTTTGTTACCCTCAGTAGAGTGCTGTGACGTCACAGCTCACAGCAACCTCCAGCTCTTGGGCTTAGGCAAGTCTCTTTCCTTAGCCTCCCAAGTAGCTGGGACTACAGGCTCCCGCCACAACGCCTAGCTATTTTTTGGTTGCAGTTTGGCTGGGGCTGGGTTTGAACCCACCACCCTCAATACATGGGGCCAGTGCCCTACTCACTGAGCCACAGGTGCCACCATTCTATTTTTTATTTGAGACAGAGTCTCACTCTGTTGCCCTGGGTAGAGTGGCTATGGAGTCATAGCTCACAGCAACCTCAAACTCCTGTTTGCTCAAGTGATCCTCCTGCCTCAGCTTCCTGAGTAGCTGGGACTACAAGGCAGCCCCTCACCTTTCTATTTTTAGGAGACATGGGGTCTCACTCTTGCTCGGGCTACTTTTGAACTCGTGAGCTCAAGAGTTCTTTCTACTCAGCCTCCCACAATGCTAGGATTACAGGAGTGACCAGCTACTGCAAATGGCCAACCTTTGGCCCTTTTGTGTCTTTTTCTTGTTTGTAAAATGGGAATTTTTCTCTTTTAATTTTATTTGCAAATGAAACCACTGACTCAGTTTCACTTGAGACCCTTCACATCACTTCATGCTGTCCTATCATCTTTGCATATTGCCCCATGCTGAGGAAGAGATGTAGAGTAGAATAAGATAATGGGAGGTATTCTCCCAATAAATTTCTTTCTTTTCTTTTTTCTTTTATTTTTTGAGACAGAGCCTCAAACTGTCACCCTGGGTAGAGTGCTGTGGCATCACAGCTCACAGCAACCTCCAACTCTTGGGCTTAAGCAATTCTCTTGCCTCAGCCTCCCAAGTAGCTGGGACCACAGGTGCCTGCCACAATGCCTGCCTTTTTTTGGTTGTAGTTGTCATTGTTATTTTGCGGGCCCAGGCTGGATTCGAACCGGCCAGCTCTGGTGTATGTGGCTGGTGCCTTAGCCACTTGAGCTACAGGTGCTGAGCCTTATTTTTGTTTTTTTTTGAGACAGAGTCCCACTATGTCATCCTTGGTAGAGTGCCATGGCACCACAGCTCACAGCAACCTCAAACTCTTAGGCCCAAGCGATTCTCTTGCCTCATTCTCCCAAGTAGCTAGGACCACAGGTGCCTGCCACAACACCTGGCTATTTTTTTTGTTGCAGTTGTCCTTGTTGCTTGGCAGGGCCGGGCAGGGTTCAAACCCACCAACCTCGGTGTATGTGGCTGGCACTGTAACCACTTTGCTATGGGTGCCAAGCCTCTCCCAATATATTTCTAACCTCACAGTGAGTGTATTAATCCCTTCTTCCTAGGGTTACTGTGAGAATTAAGTGGAAATTCGAAGAAAGAGGGCTGGTTAGGAGTAGGTGGGTGATTAGGGCTGGTTTAGAACATTCCATAGCCTGCAGGGTGTGGGCACCACTCAGTTAGAATAAATGCTGACCAGGGAGTCCCAAACTATTCTTCATTTCTCCAGTCCCAGGGACATAGGGTGGGGTGGGGGTGATTCTTGGGAAGGGAGGGGTGACCACTGGTCATCTACTGGTCAGGAGTACAGATCAGTAAATACTAGTTAATGTTAGTCTCGTTCTTGATGGACATGGACCTTGAGACCCATCGGTGAACATCAGAGATGTATGTTAACCAGGGAAGGGACTGCCCCAACCCCCAAAGGGACTGATGAAATGGGGTCCCTGGCTAGGTGCCCTTGATGCAGAGGAGGAAGGGACTCTGACTGCCTCCATTTGGATGCAGTTCACCCTGGCCACAGAATGCTTCCAACTGGGCTACTCAGCAGATGGTCACTGCAAGGGACATCTTGACCCCACACTCCCCTGGCCCCGGCGGCTCCAGTGGGACCTTCCAGACCAGGTGAGGCTGGGTTTCTGAGCCTTTTCTTCAAGTCCTGAAGTTTCTGGCCTTGATTCTAAACTCATCCCAATCTCCACCTCAAAATCAACCTTATCCCTTAACCCTGCTTCCAAGCTCAAGCCCTGTCCTGTCTCCAATCATGACCCATTGCCAGCCTCACATCAGTCCCCACACCCCACTCCATTCCCTGCTCCATTCCCATCTCCAATCCCAAACTGCTCTCAATCCTACATCTGTCCTCATTCCTAAGTCCAGTCCCATCTGATTCCCTTCTTTGTCCCCATTTCCACATTCCCGCTCTTCACATCCAGCCCCCCAGCCTGATGCCCAGCTCCAACCCTTCCCCCATCCATAACCCCGACCTCCCTCCCTCCCTTCCCCTCTGGCAGATCCACCCATCTATCTCTCTAGCCCTGAGGGGAGCCAAAGCCTTGTCAGAAAACATCGACTGCCACGTCCTCCCCTTCTCCCACTTCGGCAAGAGCT
Organism: Perodicticus potto; assembly: GCA_963574655.1. NCBI lineage: Eukaryota > Metazoa > Chordata > Mammalia > Primates > Lorisidae > Perodicticus > Perodicticus potto. The sequence goes on from CAUYRH010133124.1 coordinate 7,605, forward strand.
TCATCCGACGCTGCCTCCTCTCTTCAGACAGCTTCATCCAGATAGCCCTGCAGCTGGCCCATTTTCGGGTCAGTTGGGTTCGCCATCCCACCCCCTCAGGACCTCAGTCCACCTGTGCCCCCAAGACCTGCCTTCTTCCTGGTTACACTAGGTCATTGCCATTGTTGGTCTTGAGCCCAGTTGATAGACATCTCTGCTCCTTGTCCCTCAGGACAGGGGTCAGTTCTGCTTGACTTACGAGTCAGCCATGACTCGCCTGTTCCTGGAAGGCCGGACAGAGACAGTGAGGTCTTGCACGAGGGAAGCCTGCAGCTTCGTGAGAGCCATGGAGGACAAAGAGAAGACGGTGGGTGCAGGCCTCGCTGGCGGCAGTGGCATGGGCCATTTCCATGTATTGTTCATCTGCTGGCAACATCTATGAGCATCTACTGAGACCAGGCTCTGTGATGGCACTAGGGACAAGGGATGAGTAGGCCTGCTCTCTGACCTCCAGGAGCTTGCTGATAGGGAGACAGTGCACCCAGCAGACTGTGGTATGTGCCTCAGTGGTGGTCATACAGGGGCCTGGGAGTGCCCAAGGGGGGGCCCTAGTTCCATAATGGGCCTCTACTTATTTAACATCTGTGTGACCTGTGACTTCCACTTGGCACCAATCCCCATAACCTCAGGAACCCCTCCTGGGAACTCTGTTCCCTCTGCCCCCACCTATGAGGTATTATAGTTCAGTGCAAGGTATTTAACTGTGAAATCAGAAAGATCTAGGGACCCACCTGGTTCTGGGCTAGTGATTTACCCTCTCTGATCCTCAGTTTCCCTTCTGTAAATTGGGGTTGCTATCTCTGCCTTGCAAGGATTTGGCAAGCTGGGCTGAGGCCGGGTGTGCCACAAGTGCAGCAGTAAGCCCACTTGCTGTCTTTCCATGATCTGTGGCCTCCCCGGGAACCCCAGGACCCGCAGTGCCTCAGCCTGTTCCGTGAGGCTGTGGACAAGCATCAGGCCCTGCTAAAGGCGGCGATGAGCGGGCAGGGAGCCGACCGCCACCTCTTCGCTCTCTACATAGTGTCCAGATTCCTTCACCTGCAGTCGCCCTTCCTGGCCCAGGTTGGAGCACAGAGAAAGAGTTAGAGAGGGAACTGGGGAACCACCAAAGAAGGGACAGCCATCAGGGCAAGGGCTCTGGGAAAGGAGACATGGACGGAAGAGAAGTCTGGGCGGCAGCGGGGGCAAGAAAGGCAGACAGGAAGAGGGGAAGTGGGCAGAGGAGGGTGGCTTGTGGGGCGTGGTCAGGAGGAGGCGGGGCCAGGATTAGGGGTACCGATGGGGACAGTGAGAAAGCCTGGCGTGGGAGCGTAGGCCTGAGATCTGATTCCTGCACATGTGATGGTCTCCCATCTACAGGTTTACTCAGAGCAGTGGCCGCTGTCCACCAGCCAGATCCCTGTTCAGCAAATGCACCTGTTTGACGTCCACAATTACCCGGATTATGTTTCTTCGGGTGGTGGATTCGGGCCTGTGAGTGGAGCTGGGCCCAGAGGAAAGAAGGGCTCGGGGCCTGCACCCCTGCGTAGTGAGGGAGGAGGGCCCAGGGACCATTTTGTTCCTTTCTTTCTCCTCCGCTGTAGGCTGATGACCATGGTTATGGTGTTTCTTATATCTTCATGGGGGATGATATGATCACTTTCCACATCTCCAGCAAAAAATCAAGCATAAAAACGGTGAGACAAGCTCCCCAGCCCCTCCTCCCTCAGACCGCGGTTCCGACTGCAGGCCCTCTGCCCTCAGACCCCAGGGTCCAGGTCCCCAGCCCTCTTGTTTCTCCAACCCCCAGGATCCCCTCTCCTACCTTCCTCTAGACCTGACGCGTTTTTCCTCCCAGGACGCCCACAGGCTGGGGCAGCACATCGAGGACGCACTGTTGGATGTGGCCTCTCTGTTCCAGACGGGACAGCATCTCAAGCGCCGGTTCAGAAGGACAGGGGAGAAGGACTTGAGGCACAAGTATGGACCTCTCTCCAGTCAGACTCAGGGTTCCAAGGCATCCATGACATCTTCTGACTTCTGACCCCTTCCAGCAGGGAGCCGGTCTCCCTCAGGAACGAGAGTGAAGATCTCCACAGCTGCGCTAGCGCAGGACAGGGGCGGGCTGTTTAGTGACCCCACGTCCAGGCCAATAAACTTGTGTGAGCTGGGTGTGTGGTGTCCGCTGTGCTCTTGGGCAGGGCAGGGACGGTAGAGGCGAGGATCAAGGCGGAGGAGAAGAGTTTGCATCCATCCCTGGGCCCAACCAGGAATTCCCAGTTACAATCACAGCTTCAGTCACAACCCACAAGACCTGCCCAAAGCACTCCACTCCTGACTTCAGTCAAGCTAAAGGAAAGTTCCAGTCTAACAACCCCATAAGGTCTCCTGAGGCTAATTTCTGCCCTAACACCAACTTTCCACCTCAAGCCCGCTTCCAAACCTAAACATCCAGCACCAATCCAGGTTGTCCAATTGACAACCTCCAAATGAATCCACCAGAATTCTTTTTTTAAAAATCTAATATATTGGCTCGGTGCCTGTGGCTCAACGGGCTAAGGCGCCAGCCATGTACACCTGAGCTGGTGGGTTCAAATCCAGCCCGGGCCTGCCAAACAACGACGGCTGCAACCAAAAAATGGCGGGGCGTTGTGGGGGGCACCTGTAGTCCCAGCTACTTGGGAGGCGGAGGCAGGAGACTCGCTTGAGCCCAGGAATTGGAGGTTGCTGTGAGCTATGATGCCACAGCACTCTATCCAGGGTGACAGCTTGAGGCTCTGTCT
>CAUYRH010133128.1:0-10596 GCA_963574655.1 Perodicticus potto
TTTTGCATCTATATTCATGAGTGAAATTGGTCTGAAATTCTCCTTTTTAGTTGGGTCTTTTCCTGGTTTGGGTATCAGGGTGATGTTTGCTTCATAGAGTGTGTTGGGGAAGATTCCTTCCTCCTCAATTTTTTGGAATAAGTTCTGGAGTATGGGAATAAGTTCTTCCTTGAAGGTTTGATAGAATTCTGGTGTGAAGCCATCCAGACCAGGGCATTTTTTGGTTGGAAGATTTTTTTATTGTTTCTGTGATTAGGAGACAGAAATTGGTCTGTTGAAATTGTCTGTTCAGGAACTCTGTTTCTTCCTGGCTAAGTTTAGGGAGAGGGTGTGATTCCAAATATTGATCCATTACCTTCACATTGTCAAATTTCTGGACATAGAGTTTCTGGTAGTATTCAGAGATGATCTCTTATATCTCTGTGGCATCAGTTGTTATTTCCCCTTTATCATTTCTGATTGAGGTTACTAGAGATTTTACTTTTATGTTTCTAGTTAGTCTGGCCAAAATGTTTATCTATTCTATATATTTTTTTAAAAAACCAACTCCTTGAGGTTGCTGTGAGCTGTGTGATGCCATGGCACTCTACCAAGGGCGATAAAGTGAGACTCTGTCTCTACAAAAAAAACAAAAACAAAAACAAAAAACAACTCCTTGTTTCATTAATTTTCTGAATGATTCTTTTGTTTTCAGTTTCATTGATATCTGATTTAATTTTGGATATTTCTTTTCTTCTGCTGGCTTTAGGCTTAGATTGTTCTTTTTCCAATTCCATAAGATGGCTTGTGAGTTTGTTGATGCGTTCTCTTTCTGTTTTTCGAATATAGCCATCTAAAGCGATAAATTTTCCTCCTAAAACTGCTTTTGCAGTATCCCACAGGTTTTGTGTCTTCATTGTTGTTATGCTCAAGGAAGTTAATGATTTCCTGTTTTATTTCTTCCTACACCCAGCTGTCATTCAACAGAAGGTTGTTTAATTTCCATTCCTTTGCGCAGGGTTGAACGTTTTAATTGGAGTTGACTTACACCTTTAGTGCCTTGTGGTCTGAGAAAATACAAGGTAAAATTTCAATTCTTTTGATTCTGTTGAAGTTTATTTTGTGTCCTAGGATATGATCCATTTTGGAGAATGTTCCATGGGCCGATGAGAAGAATATATATTCTTTTTTTTTTGTTGTTGTTGTTGTTGTAGAGACAGTCTCACATTATTGCCCTTGGTAGACTGCCGTGGCATCACACAGCTCACAGCAACCTCCAGCTCCTGGGCTTATGCGATTCTCTTGCCTCAGCCTCCCAAATAGCTGGGACTACAGGCACCTGCCACAATGCCTGGCTATTTTTTGTTTTGCAGTTCAGCCGAGCCTGGATTTGAACCCACCACCCTCAGCATATGGGGCTGGCACCCTACTTGCTGAGCCACAGGCACTGCCCAGAATGTATATTCTTTATCTGCGGGATGGAGTTCTATATGCATCTATCAAGCACAATTGTTCTAGGGTCTCATTTAAGTCCCATTTCAGTCCTTTATATCTTTGTTTAATTTCTGTTTAGAGGATCTGTCCAACTCTGTAAGAGGAGTGTTAAAGTCCCCTGTTATGGTATTATAGGATATCATATTGCTCAGACTGAGTAAGGTCTGTTTGAAGAATCTAGGAGCATTTAAATTTTGGGTGCATAAATATTTAGAATTGAAACGTCTTCTTGTTGTATTTTTCCCTTGACCAATTCAAAGTGACCATCTTTGTCTTTTTTGACTTTAGTTGCTTTAAAACCACGTGTATCTGAAAATAAGATTGCAGCTCCTCTTTTCTTCTGAATTTCATTTGCCTGAAAAATTGTTTTCCAACCCTTAACTTGGGGTTTCAATTTGTCTTTTGAAGCTAGATGTGTTTCCTGCAGACAGCAAGTGGATGGCTTGCGTTTTTTAATCCAGTCAGCCAATCTATGCCTCTTCAGTGGGGAATTCAAGCCATTAACATATATCGAGATAATTGATAAGTGCGGTAGTGTTCTATTCATCTTATTTTGTGAGAGTCTGTTGCTTAGTTTTATTTTTTGCATCAGTGTAGAAGTTATGTTCTGTCCTTTAATTTCTGAGTTCTTATTTTGCTATTGATCCATTGTGATGGTCAGCGTGTAGAAAAGGGTGAAGTATTTCCTATAGAGCTGGTCTTGTGGCGAATTTCCTCAATGTTTGTATATAAGTAAATGATTTGATTTCTCCATCAATTTTAAAACTTGGCTTTGTAGGATATAGAATTCTGGGCTGGAGATTGTTCTGTTTAAGTAGATTAAAGGTAGATGACCATTGTCTTCTTGCTTGGAAAGTTTCATCACCCTGCAGTCACCGTGGTAGATTTGCCCTTGTAGGTCAACTGGCACTTACTCCTGGAAGCTTGGAGAATCTTGTCTTTTGTCTTGACTTTGGACAGGTTCATCACAATGTACCTTGGAGAAGCTCCGTTAAAGTTGAGGCGACCTGTGGTCCGATATCCCTCTGAAAGGAGAGTGTCAGAATCTTTGGTGATATTTGGGAAATTTTCATTTATAATATTCTCTAGTTATGGCTTCCATTTCCCTGGGGCATTCTTCTTCCCCTTTGGGATACCTATAACTCGTATGTTTGAATGCTTCATAGAGTCCCATAACTCTGTCAGTGAACGTTCTGCTTTCTGTGTTCTTTTCTGCCTCTTTAACTATCTGAGTTATCTCAAGAGCTTTATCTTCTACCTTTGAGATTCTTTATTCTGCATGGTCTAATCTGTTGTTGATGCTTTCTATTGCATCTTTAGTTCCCTAATTTACTGCTTCAGTTCCCTCAGCTCTGCTGTTTCCTTTTTATATTCTTCATAGCGTTCATCTCTTAATTGATTCTGTTTTTGGATTTCCTTTTGGTTATTTTCCACTTTATCAGCAGTTTCCTTCATTGTTCCCTTCATTTCCTTGATAGTTTTCATCATCTATATTCTAAATTCCCTTTCTGTCGTTTCTAACATTTCCTTATAGGTGGAATCCTCTGCAGTAGCTACCTCACCGTCCCTTTGGGGGATTGCTCTGGACTGGTTTTTCATCATGCCAGGAGTTTTCTGCTGATTCTTCCTCATGAATGATTTCTTTTATCTGTTTCCTTGCCCTAATTTTCCTTTGACTTCCTCCTGCTCTTTAAGTTGCCATGCCTCTGGACTAGGGTTTCAATGAGTGCTTTTAGTACAGGACCGGAAGAATGAGAAGATTGAAGACCAAGAAGGGAAAAAAGAAAGAAAAAAAAAAAGAAAAGGAAAGAAAGGAGAAAGGAGAGGGGGTGGGTAGAAGCAACTATTGACAAAAAGAGGAGAGGCACAGAAAGAGGGGGACAGAAGCAATATAGGTGTACAATAGGGTACTTTGACCCAACCTTAAGAACCGCCAACCTCTGGGGGTGCTGGATTGGGTGGTTAGGTCAGCAGCTCTTTGCCAGCCTGTTTGGACACAGTACCCCACCTCCACCAAGTACAGAGGAAAGACAAAAATGCAATAAATAAAACTAAAACAAGCAAACTGAAAACTTTACAGGATAAAATTGGAGAAAAAAAACATAATAGGGGTAGAAACACTAGCAAAAATGCTGTTCTAATTGTTGAAAAAGGCAACAATGGAAAATTAAACTAGAAAAATGAATAAATAAAAGGAAAAAGGTCTTTAAGGAAAATGTTGAAATTAAAAACAAAAAAACAACACAAAACAAAACCAAAAACAAAGCAGTATATCTATCTTGCTGAATATTGTCTGGGCAACAGGTGATCTTCTGGGGTATGATATGTCAATCACAGTGCTAATATGGCTGTCTGAAATGGAAACTGGAGGCCTCTAATGATTTCTCAAACCCTGCAGGGTGGAGAGCCTAAATCCTCCTCAGTCAGCTTAGAAGGCACTTTAAATTGCTAACTCGAGCTAAGCAGAAGCTTTCCCAGCAAAGTGCTTGTCGCTTCGATCACTCCTTAAGCAGCTGTCCACTTACCCAGTGTGCCAAAACTGGTCTCACCCTATGCCCCTGAGGGCTAAGGCTGCAAGGCGTCTCAGTCCCCGCCTTTAGGCTGCTCAGTCACTAGATTACTCGTCTGATGCTTGTTCTGAGACCCTGAGGGTGGAGCTTGCTGGGGCAGTTCTCCCAAAATGGCTCCACACAGCCCACAACCGAACACTGGTAACTCCGTCTGGCTTGGTAGCTGAGTCTGGGGCCCTAGACAACACTCAAAGACCTCTGCATTCTTGCCCAAGTTCTCCCAAGGTAGTTCAACGGAGTGCCAAGTCCAAAAAACCCCAAACTGCTCACAGGTAAGGCCTTTCCAGTTTGCAGTCTCACTGCTGCTGTGCCTACAGCTGACGGCAGGATTAGACTGAACGAACACTTGCAACCACTTGCCAGTTCTCCACTGCTTTTACCTTCCTCAGGGGGTCCAGAAGTCTCATGCTGTCTCCCTGTGTTCCCAAAGGGATGTTTCTGGGCAGATCCCACCAGCCAGAGATGCTTGAAGTCTTCTCTCCCCAGTCTCACCATGCCCAGTGGCAAGGAAGCTGTTACTCAGCCGCCATCTTGCTCCGGAAGGCCAAATTTTGCTCTCTTCTTAATGTTAAATTTAGTTACATGGCTTATGTATTTGAGCCTAGCAAATTTTATTAGTTTCAAATGCAAATTCTCTGAAAACACCTAGGTTGTTTGAGTTTGGAATTGAAGTTATTTAAAGAACTTTGTTCAATATACTCATTGAAGGATTTTATTTGTTTAAATACTCAATAACTAAGAGTTTTTAAAATGCTTACTTTGGAGACCTTTTTGAAATAACATATAACATATCAGAAAGAGAAAGTTCTTGTCTTAAGGAGGTTTAATCTTTTAAAAAAAGGATTTTGAAATGGAAAGTGATTAACAAGTTTCCTCCACTGATTAAACAGTAATGTATTTTAATTACAACTTCAGAAAATACATTTAAAAAATGAAGAAATGAATAAATTTCATAAGAAATTCTTTCAGTCAGTAATAACTATAATATTTTGTTGTTTCCTTCTAGACTTTATTCTAGGTTAATTTATAAAATGAATTTGACTTTTTTCCTCTTCAAAAGTTTGATTATACTGTATAAACTGCTTTTATTACTTGATATTATTTGGGGAATATTTTATTTTATAGACTGCTTTTATTGCTTGATATTATTTGGGGAATATTTTTCCTTGTCATTCTTTTTAAAGGTTGCATACTTTTCTCTTTTGGCTTAGATTTTTATCTTCCTTTAAGGAAAAAAGCATAGGCTGCTAAAGTGATGTGGGATGGTGGTTATTAGATATGTAATTGAAAGAACTAGTCGGTTTTTCTGTGACATAGTCATCCTGGTTTAAACCAGTGGGGTTTTGTTATTTTTTTTTAAAAATCTTTTCATCTACATGATTCTTTCACCATTGTTCCTGTATTTTGGAATTGTTTACTCTTAAGTTATATGTGTTTTAAGGCATACAAAATTAAGTTACCAATCTTTATTTATAAAGAGCATTTCAGTTGAGAGAGAAACGAAACCTATGTCCATATAGGTGCACAGACATGTCTATAAGATTGAGTTTACTCAGATTTTTATAAACCGAGTGGCATTTAGGAGAGCCTAACATTTAATAAAACTCTTTCTAATAATCACTGATGCCTAATTTATAGTTCATTTTATTTACTTAAGATATATATATATACACACACACATATATATCTTAAGAAAACATCAACATTGTACAACTATTCCACACTATTTTAGGTGAGGTATCCAATATTTAATTTTGCCTCCTTTCAAAATAAAATCTTTAGGTTTTCCACTACCCTACTTCTTTTCTTTTTACATCAGTTAGAGTTTATATTTTATTTAATCCTAAAATAAATATTCTTGTATTTGTATTTGTGAAGCTTATATTCCTTTTGGGTACATTTTACATTGCTGAGTCCATAGCTTTTGGGAAAATCATAAACACAAAAATAAAAATAATGAGCACTGTCTAAAAGGAAAGTAATTAGTAGTTTTATTTATCACATTTTAAAGTATGTTTCGTTCTGTAGTTAATTTCTTGTTGTGGTCATTAGAACAGAGGCATAGGAAGGCAGGTTTTTAAATGAAAAACACCAGGTTGTGATCTTTTTACCCTCCCTGTAGTTCTTTGGCTGTAATTTTGTTACCTCTAATGCATAATCTTTTCTTGATTATTGTCATGGCTTATACAAACCTTTGATTAATACATATATCCCATATTTTTGGAGTTTTTTTGTTTTTTTGCAGTCTTTGGCCGGGGCCTGGTTTGAACCCGCCACCTCCCGTATATGGGGCCGGCGCCCTACTCCTTGACCCATCGGCACTGCCCCATATATCCCATATTTTAAATATATAAAAATTACTCTTTCAGCAAGTTGTAGCATTTTATTTTTTGGAGGGCTGGTAAAGCCTTTGAAATACTTGTAACCAAGTAAACTTTTCTCTAGCAAACATACTCGGATTAAATTATTAGGAAGAGTTGGGAGGGAAAGTTTTCACCTAAGGTAATAGTGCATAGGTAGATCGCACACTTCCTGGGTGAAGGAGACAACCTACAACTTGTACTTTACCTTACAAATGGAAACAATGTAACCTAGTTGTGTGTAGCCTCATATTAATCTGATATTTTAAGAAAAAGTTTAGAAGAGGATTGTATTTCTCTTTTATATTGATAGAAGAACTATTTCTTATTGCTGATATTCCCAGTTGCAGTTTACATATGTTGGTTTATTTTCTGAATTTTAGTTTGAAGCTGGCAGTATGAAAAACCTGGTACTGAAGATAATATCTGGATCTTTTCCACCTGTGTCTTTGCATTATTCCTATGATCTCCGCAGTTTGCTCTCTCAGTTATTTAAAAGAAATCCTAGGGATAGACCATCAGTCAACTCCATATTGGAGAAAGGTTTTATAGCCAAACGTATTGAAAAGTTCCTGTCACCTCAGGTATGTTGTTTTCCTTTACATTTAGATGGTAGGATTATGTTGCTTAACTAGGACATGAGATCCTTTTTTAAGGAGAGTGCATCAGAACCTGGGGAATGTTGTGCCTTTTTCAACAACAATGGTATCTATCAACTTCCTTTCCATTCTTTTTTTTTTTTTTTTTTTTTTGAGACAGTCTCACTTTGTCACCCTTGGCAGAGTGCCACGGCATCATATCTCACAGCAATCTCAAACTCTTGGGCTCAAGTGATCCTCTTGCCTCAGCCTCCCAAGTAACTGGGGCTATAGGTGCTTGCCACTACACCTGGCAATTTTTACAGACGGAGTCTCACTCTTGCTCAGGCTGGTCTGTAATTTGTTAGCTCAGGCAATCCACCTGCCTCAGCCTCCCAAGTACTGGGATTACAGGCCCTTTCCATTCTTACATGACTTTTTCTTTCTATTTTCTTTCCAGTTGGGCATCATTTCTGTGTTCTTTGGATTTCTAACTATAAAATTATTAAACCTGTCTGTGCTTCACTTTCTTCACCTGTGAGCAATGGGATTATAAATGTATTCATATCCTAAGGTTGTTATCAGAATTAACAATGATAATGCACATATAATGCTTAATATCTAGCACATAAATACTCAAAATAGTGACTATGTTAAATATTGTCAACGTCAGTTCATTATACAAATATATTACCAATATAATTTACATGCTTATAATTCTATTTGATAGGAAATGACTGGAAATCATTTATGTATATGTATACTGGATTGTTGACTCATGATATTCCCTCTAGTGCTCACATATATAGGTGCATAATATTCATTGAGCTGAATTAAGTTTTAATTTGACAGGATTTATGAAGCAATCTGTATCAAATCAATTGGCACTTTGTTTTACTTATAAAAATGTGGGCTCGGCACCTGTTGCTCAGTGGTTAGAGTGCTGGCCACATACACCGAGGTGACCCTAGCCCAGGCCTGCTAAACAAAAATGACAACTGCAGCAACAACAAAATAGCCGGGCATTATGGCGGGTGCCTATGGTCCCAGCTACTTGGGAGGCTGAGGCAAGAGAATTGCTTAAGCCCAAGAGTTGGAGGTTGCTGTGAGCTGTGACACCACAGCAGTCTACCAAGGGCAACATAGTGAGACTCTGTCTCAGGAAAAAAAAAAATGGTGGTTTTCTCCCTAGTCAGGAATCTCACCCCACCTGCCCTCCAGGGGAAATAAAAGCCACTTTAATTGCCAAAAAAAAAAAAATTAATTAAAAAAATGTGATCACTTGAAGATGGAATTATCTATCCATGTTTAGTGTGGTCTTCAATGATTTGAATAATCACTATTAAGCTCTTTTATAAAGACGATACCTAGCAAAATCATAGTTTTATTTTGTATTTTTATATGCTGTGGAAGGAGAGGGAAGTATCATGTATCTTTCTGGTTTAACAGAACATTCATGTGAGCAAATACTCTTCAGAAAACAGAGATGTGGATTTGACTATTTACTGCCAGGAGAATGTTTTTGTAAGCAAGAAAGCAAATTAAAATTTGAAGGTTAGAAGCTGCTTATATAGGACATAACAACCACCTCTGAAATGTGGGTGTCTTAGAAGATGCCTTTGTCGTAAATAACATTTGTGAAGACAATGAGCAGTGTACTATTGGGTTTTTGGCAGCCACTAAAGAAGAAACAATGATTTTATTTAGTCTTGCAGAGATTTCTTCCCCCGCATGCCTGCAGTTAGTAAAGACAGTCTTGAGGCTGGAGGACTGGAATTCAATTAGCTGACAATAAAAGAGATAATACTTTAGCCTGAAATACATAACACTTAACAATATGGAAAGAAAAGGGTCTTGTGAAGGTTATTAACAAGTGGAGTATTGGTGTTACATATGTAGTATGTACATAAATCCTTTCTTTCTTTCTTTCTTTCTTTCTTTCTTTCTTTTTTTTTTTTTTTTTGAGACAGAGTATTACTTGGTCACCCTCAGTCAAGTGCTGTGGTGTCATAGCCTTAGGCTCAAGTGATCCTCTTGCCTCAGCCTCCTGGAGTAGCTTGAACTATAGATGCCCACTATAACACTTGGCTGTTTTTAGAGATGGGGTCTTGCTCTTGCTCAGGCTGGTCTCAAACTCCTGAGTTCAAGCAATCCACCCACCTGGGCATCCCAGAGTGCTGGATTATAGGCGTGAACCAACGCGCCCAGCCCCACGTCAATCCTTGTTGCTATTTAAGTACCACTTAGATTCTGTTCTTCATGAAAATCTTTATTTCTTGTTCTTCGATTTTATTTTCTACCATATGTCATTTATTCAGTATTTAAGTCAGAAAGTTTATGATACATTTTTGTTTTTTTGAGACAGAGTCTCAAGCTGTCACCCTGGGTAGAGTGCCATGGTGTCACAGCAACCTCAAACACTTGGGCTTAAGCAATTCTCTTGCCTCAGCCTCCCAAGTAGCTGGCACTACAGGTGCCTACCACAACACCCGGCTATTTTGTTGTTGTAGTCGTCATTGTTTGGCAGGCCCGGGCTGGATTCAAACCCGGCAGCTCTGGCGTATGTGGCGGGCACCCACTGAGCCTTATGATACATTTTTTCTTTTTTTATTTTTTTTATTTTTTATGATACATTTTTTAAGGGTATAGTTTTGAAACAATTTATGAGCTTTATCACAGCGTATCACTACAGTGCTTCGTGCAGTTTTTATTTATTTTTTTTATTATTTTTTTTTTTTGTAGAGACAGAGTCTCACTCTGTCGCCCTCCATAGAGGGCTGTGGAGTCACAGCTCACAGCAACCTCCAACTCCTGGGCTTAGGCGATTCTCTTGCCTCAGCCTCCCAGGTAGCTGGGACTACAGGCGCCCGCCACAGCACCCAGCTAATTTGCAGTTTTTATTTTTAAAATCTAAATCCTCTCAGTGCTGTCACTTAAGGTTGATAGAGCCTAGTTTTCAGTCTTGTGTAGGCTGACAATTTCTTTCTAGATGTGACTTGACAAATAGTGGATAAGTTATAACTGATTAGGAACATAGGTGCTGTCCAGTAGAACACTCTGATGATGAAAATGTTCTGTGTATCCATTACCCAGTATTATATCCACTTGTCACGTGATGTTAGCACTTTAAGTGGCTGGTGTGAATGAGGAGCCAAATATCTATATGTGTTATTTATTTTAAATTTTAATTCAAAGAATCACATATGAGTAGTGGCTACTGTGTTGAACAGCACAACACAAGAGATTTTAGGGTTCTCTTGGATCCCACACACCCCAACTCCCAATCTCTCAGTTCACATGAGCATTTACACAGGGGGAAAGAAAGACTTATACTTAAATCATGAAAGAAAGTATTCTATTTCAGGACAAGTTGAAGATCATAAGCCACTTGTTTTCTTCCAAGAAAAAAAAAATTTTTTTAAATTCATGTGTAGGTTCGGCGCCTGTGGCTCAACGGGCTAAGGCGCCAGCCACGTACACCTGAGCTGGCAGGTTCGAATCCACCCTGGGCCCGCCAAACAACAATGACGGCTGCAACCAAAAAATGGCCGGGTGTTGTGGCGGGCGCCTGTAGTCCCAGCTACTTGGGAGGTGGAGGCAAGAGACTCGCTTGAG